>QRDG01000793.1:691794-870271 GCA_012064385.1 Puccinellia tenuiflora | reverse complement strand
GTCCACACCGCCGCCCCGAGGCCGTGCCCGCGGCTGCCTGACAGGCGCGTCACCGCTGCGTCGCCCCTTCGGGCCGTAGCGCCGTGGCACGCGGTCCACTCCACCGTCCCCGCACGTCGACTTCTACGTGGTATGCGCCGCCCCGCCCCCTAGGCGCGGGAATGCCACCATCCGCGCTTGGTCTTCGTCATGTTGTCGGGTTCTTCTTCGCCTACTTCGAGCATCGTCGTCGCGCTCCTACCGATGACCGACGTGGCCCCTCCCACCACGGGCTGCCTCTGTCGCCGACCGCTTCTTCATCTGCGTCCAGCACCAGCTACTCGCCAGCGCCGCCGACATCTTCCTCAACCACTTCATCTACTCCGACAACCGCGGGCAAAATCAGCACCTTCTACCACATGCTCATTGGCGCCGCAACCGTCGTCGAGTCCTCCTCTGCTGGCCCCTCCGACATTGCGCGTCCAGCTCGTATTGGTTCCCCGTCTCCGCATGCCCGGTGCTGGCAACACTGACGTGTGCCCTTGTCTACGATGTGTCCCCGGGTCTGGCAAACCTGGTGCGGCGCCTCGTCAACATCGACTAACTTACCATCATCGCGCCGCTACAGCTCGCTGAGCCACGCCGCTTCTTCGGACGCGCCATGACGACTCGCTGAGCCGCGCCGTATCCTCTCACCGCCCCTACGCATGCCCGGTGCCGGCAACACCGATGCATGTCTTCGTCCATGACGTGTCCTCGGGCTTGTCACGACGCTTCGTCCACGACACATGACTACATGGCGCTTGCGCCCGTGGCTCCTCGACGACTTCCTCGACACCGGCTACTCCGACTCGACATCGACCACGACATTCCTCGCACGGCTACCTCGACTACGGCTTCACCACCCTATGCTCTCGGCTCCTTCGACATCGGCACAAAGGGCTATCACCTCGCTTGAGCACCTCAGCGGCTTCCTCTACAGTTCAAGCTTCCACGCCGCGACACCGTCCACGACGTTCCCGCTGCGACTGCGGGGGGATGTCAGCCCACTGGATTCTACTTCGGCTTATCTCCAGTCTGACCGTCTGCGACGCTCTTGTTGTTTACGACGCTAACGCTATGACTGCGGAGGGATGTTAGAGTATATAATCGTTACGGAAAGATATGGTAGAGATAGGATTAGTTTCTTGTCTTGTACTTCAAGTCGGTCTCCTGTACGCCTATATATACTCGCCCATGAGGCTCAATAATATATCAAACGATTCCACCAATCTCTCTCTATCCTTCTACAACTAAAATGGACGAATAACCATTACATTATAGCTAGGATACTCGTTGCCCTAGTCTATTAGACAAAATATGACTGAATTATTGTTTACGTCAAGAAAAGCCGCTCGTATTCTTCTCTATATACATGATGAATACAGGCTTTACTCCATGTGCTTAATAATCCCAACTTTCGTAGACTCGTAGTCACCCCCGCCGCCATGAAGTACCACCGCCGGACCGCTTCGACCGACCGCTCTTGTACGTACATCGCTTGCACATATGTACGCACGCAGTTCAAGAGGAAAACTTCAGTAAAGAGCACTACAACATACGACCTATCAAAAGAAAACAATAAGTATGGATATGGCCAAATGTCACCGTCTCGATGCCCCCTAGCTAGCTTCAGCTTGCTACGAACTATCTAGCGTCGATCTAGTACGTCATGTACGCGTACGTAACACCAGCACAAGGTCCAAACAGAAACTTATGTATGATGGTGCCATGGTGGCAGAACAAAGCGCCCGATCGACCACGCACCATGCGGTGTGGTGGTGGTTGTCATTTTGCTAACGTTTCTTTCTTTTGTATTGTTTCGTTTCGTTTCGTTTCATTTCACACGCGGGCGACTTTGTACCTACACACGTACGTACGCCCTTTTGTTGAACGCGTATGTACTACCAACCTAACCTAGGTACGTAGCAACCACCCTTCTTTCGCGACACCGACGTTCGGTGTGTTCCCATATGGTAGTAGAGCTGAGAACGTATCCTGTGCAACCAACGAATTGGTGCACCCAACTTTGTTGACCACTTAAAATGTTTGCAAAAAATCTGAACAAAAAGTTTAGACACAGGTAATATCCATATCTAGCATGTCACAAAAATTCCAATCGGAATTCATAACATAGATCAGAAAATAAAATAGACAAATCCGATTGATAAAATGCAAATTGGAGTTTTAATTTGGCTCATTGTCACTATTGATATACCAAATTTGTTATTTTCACGGTCGATGTTGCGTTTCAAATTTAGACTTGATTTTTTGTGACGTTGTTGATTATTATGTTATGTAAATGCCCAAAAAAAATTCAGCTTTTTTAAAGATCTTTTATATGGTCAACCGGAATCGGATGCACCAATTATTGTCACGTTGCACATGATGCCTTCTCGTAGTAGAGCTAAAAACAACAGTGGAATATTGTTAATCATTAAGGGTAAGCAATTACACATATACAATGAGCTTCCTTCTGTTTGTCGCCGAGTATCGAACCCTGGACGTTAGAGCCGCCACTGCGACCCTAACCGCTGGGCTACTGCCCCGTTCTCAACACTGCACTTCATGCATGTGTCTAACTTTGATGTTATGATGTACTATATGCAGTTGATTCACCAAATATATATGTTCGAAAAAAAAGGAGTAGTATGTTTATTTTGTGTGTGTGGACATCGTCACTCAACGTAGCACTTGATTCCACATGATTAATTAGCGCCAGGTTACCCGGCTAAAACGACAGTACAAGATGACGATACGCACACTTTTGGTTCGATTATTTCGAGAGCATAGATCGATATAGCTTGCACGTACGCACGACGACGGTGGCGTGACCCCAATCCACGCCCATACCACGGATCGATCGATCGACTGGAATCTAATCCATCCAGCTTTATGTAAACTAAGTAACCACTAACCAAATGAATAAGCGAACTTAGTTTAGTTGGGCCAACTAATCATGCATAAGCGAACTTCGATAATGGCGAGATTAAGTAAGAGATGAACCTAGCTTCTGAAACTTGACTACTTTACGTCCACGATAAACACGATATGCCATGCCATGGCTTGGCTTGCAAGTGCCGGTGCACGTGTTAGCTCCAGAGGAGGCAATGCTATCGTACTACGTACGTTCAAATTAAGCTACCTCCATAGTCCATACTCCGTCTGTCAGTTGCCAGCTGGCTGCCCCTCTCGCTTGCTTGACAGCGTGGATGCATACGTACGCGTGGCAGTTACTCCAATTCGCAGTGAGTGCCTCGTGTGCCTCCCGCGTGTACGTGTTAGTTCTAGAGGAGGCAACAGTATTGTACCACGTTCTAGTTAAGCTGACCCCAAGCTCCATCTGTCAGTTGCCAGCTGGCTGCGTCTCTCCCTTGCTTGACAGCGTGGATGCGTACGCGTGGCACTTACTCCAGTTTGCAGTGCCTCGTTGTCCCATGCGTACGTCACCTATTCGCCTAATTTTAATCTGCACTGACTATCGACGGTGGTGTCAACCTTCCGGCCGGCGGTGAAAAAAGGCGGCCGGTGGTGCACCAACGTAAGAGCATCTCCATGGGGGGTCGTAAAAGGGGTCGTAAAGCTCAATTAAGACGCCGGACAGATAAACAGGTCACACCGGGAGGTCGTAAAGCCTTCGTCCGGTCCAAAATCTGTGCGACACCGCGAACATGGCCTCCAACTTTGGGGGCTGCCTTCGCGGTGTCGGACACTGTCCGGCCCGAGCCTCCGACAGATATGGCCCGCCCGTCATACACACGAAGCGAACCGGCAGTCATTTGTGCTTCCACCCCTCCATGCTCTATTCCCTGCCCGGCGATTCGCGCTACTGCCGCCACCGTCGCCGTAGTCATCTCCGCCGTTCCCAATAGAACGACCGATTGTCGTCCCCAACCGCAACACTCACCCCCGCCGCTCCCTGGCAAGGCCGGCCTTCTTCTCCGACGCAAACTCTTCTCTACCGGCGCGACCAGTAAGTCCCTCCCTCGCATTTGTGAAGACCATTCACAATCCCGTTCCTCCGACAAAGAAATATTTTGCAAAGAAACAAGAGAGTGCTCGGAAAGATGTGGAACGAGCATTCGGTATACTTCAAGCCCAGTTTGCGATCGTCAGGCATCCTTCTCTATCATGGTCGATAGAACAGATGTGGGAGATCATGAATGCTTGCATTATTATGCACAACATGATCATCGAGAATGAACGCGACCCTAACGTGCTTTTGCCGCCCCAACTTCCAGATGACCATTATATTCGGAACCCCTTCGACGGGCAGGGGCAACTTGAACCGGTGGTGCCTGGCCCGCAGCAAGGCTTCTCGGAATTTCTCGCGGTGCATCAGCAAATTCACGATGGAGATGCGCATCAACAACTGCAGGATGATTTAGTGGCGCACCTGTGGGAGCGCCATGGCGGAGAGGACGATGGCCTTGTTTGAAGCACAATTTAGAGGATTTTTAAACTTTATTGTTGTAATAAATAACTAGATTTGAAACTATTTGGCCGGAACATTCGTGCCCGGGCCGGCAATTCTATATTTTGGGTTCGATTTGATCATTTGCTTTGGGGTTCGGCCGTTTAGGGGGTGCCGGTGTGGGAGGGAAAAAAAAGCGCCGGACAAGTGTCTGGCACCCTCCAATTGGGCCTCCAATGGAGGTGTGCCGGACACAATTTAGGGCCTCCCCGTGGAGATGCTCTAAGTACTCGATTCAAAGCGCCGGTTGAATGCCAGCCGTCCGTGCACGTCACTACGAGAAACAGGCAGTATGCCGACGGCTTTTAGCCGTCGGCATAGGAATAAATGCCGTCGGCACAAGCTATGCCGACGGCTGCCCTCCGCGTATGTCCGTCGGCGTAATATGGCTTCGGCGTAGACACATTTGCCGTCGGCATATTTTTTCCCAATTTTAAATTTTTTTAACTTTTTTTTATTTTTTAAAATCTTTTTTAATTCTTTTTTATTTCTTTTCCGAAATTTCCTACTTAGCCGCACACTTAATCTCAGGTCAAACTATTTACTCTGGTCAAACTTCCCACCGGGTCACCCATCCTTAAATTGCTCCGGCCCAACACGCTTAACCTTTATATTCCTTCCACATTAGCTTCCAAATGAGATGTTAGAACTTACTGATATTAGTATCCTATCAATCATATTTAACCCCTGGGTCATGATGTTACACTTTTTTTAACTTTAAATTAAAAAAATCTATTTGAATAAATAACAATGATTATGAAATAATATATTTTGAATAAATAACAACAAAATAAATTTTACTTTATTTTTTCCTGTTTACATTCAATATGGAATAATTCATATCTTTAAATCCATAAATCGAAATTTGACAAATAAAATGTCTAAGTCAGTTAGATAAATGAGAGAAATTCAAATATGACATCCATATCATCTTTTGCATCATAGAAACATCGATAAACTTAAAAAATTTGACCTCTTTCAATGAATAGTCATGGTGGCCATTTTGACCTTTTTTGACAAAAATCAAGTTTATAATTTTTCCTGTTAACTAGTACACATAAGAGGACTCCATGCCAAAGGATTTCTTTTTTTTTTGACATTTTCTTTATTTTCTTTGAGTTATTCAAAAACATGGTCAAAATGGTCAACAAGTTTATCCGTCGAAAGAAGTCGATTTTTCCAAAACTATGGATGGTTCTATGAAATAATCACTACTTGTGTACCTTAAAATGATTTTTGGAAAAATTTCAGAGCAAACTATCACACACTTGTAGTTCAAATTTGAATTATTTTCGAAAAATTGGCATAAAGTCATTTAAATGTGCGAAATTAGGTAGAAAGGGAGAAAATTCCTAATATTTTTGGATTATCCTTTAAATATGGACTAATTTGTGTGAAAATTGGATGGGTGCCATTTTTCATCATATTTTGTGTACTTGCTTCACAAAAAGTCGTTTTTGACATTTAGAAAATGGAAAATGATATTTATAAAAATAATTTGAAAACGCTCAGTTCGGTAACATTGTTGCCCATACCAAGATACACATATGTGCCAAATATGGACATATTATCACAAACTATGCCACGGAAATGGTCATATCTTGGTCTTTTGACTTGAAACCCATATATGTTTATAGATGACAGACCTTTTTGTGTAGTGATTTTTTTGTAAAGTTTGACAAAAATCAAGTTTATAATTTTTCCTGTTAAATAGTACACATAACAGGATTCCATGCC
This sequence comes from Puccinellia tenuiflora, assembly GCA_012064385.1. Lineage (NCBI taxonomy): Eukaryota > Viridiplantae > Streptophyta > Magnoliopsida > Poales > Poaceae > Puccinellia > Puccinellia tenuiflora. The sequence continues at coordinate 864,042 of QRDG01000793.1, read as the reverse complement.
AAAGGATTTCTTTTTTTTTGAGATTTTCTTTATTTTCTTTAAGTTATTCAAAAACATGTTCAAAATGGTCAACAAGGCTATCTGTCGAAAGAAGTCGATTTTTCCAAAACTATGGATGGTTCTATGAAATAATCACTACTTGTGTACCTTAAAATGATTTTTGGAAAAATTTCAGAGCAAACTATCACACACTTGTAGTTCAAATTTGAATTATTTTCGAAAAATCGGCATAAAGTCATTTAAATGTGCGAAATTAGGTAGAAAGGGAGAAAATTCCTAATATTTTTGTATTATCCTTTAAATATGGACTAATTTGTGTGAAAATTGGATGGGTGCCATTTTTCATCATATTTTGTGTACTTGCTTCACAAAAAAAGTTGTTTTTGACATTTAGAAAATGAAAAATGATATTTATAAAAATAATTTGGAAAAACTCAGTTCGGTAACATTGTTGCCCATACCAAGATACACATATGTGCCAAATATTGACACATTACCACAAACTATGCCACAGAAATGGTCATATCTTGGTCGTTTGACTTGAAACTCATGTGTTTATAGATGATAGACATTTTTGTGAAGTTATTTTTTATAAAGTTTGACAAAAAACCAAGTTTATAATTTTTCCTGTTAACTAGTACACATAAGAGGACTCCATGCCAAAGGATTTCTTTTTTTGAGATTTTCTTTATTTTTTTTGAGTTATTCGAAAACATGGTCAAAATGGTCAACAAGGCTATCCATCGAAAGAAGTCAATTTTACCAAAACTATGGATTGTTCTATGAAATAATCACTACTTGTGTACCTTAAAATGATTTTTGGAAAAATTTCAGAGCAAACTATCACACACTTGTAGTTCAAATTTTAATTACTTTCGAAAAATCGGCATAAAGTCATTTTAATGTGCGAAATTAGGTAGAAAGGGAGAAAATTTCTAATATTTTTGTATTATCCTTTAAACATGGACTAATTTGTGTGAAAATTGAATGGGTGCCATTTGCATCATATTTTGTGTACTTGCTTCAGAAAAAAGTCGTTTTTGACATTTAGAAAATGAAAAATGATATTTATAAAAATAATTTGAAAAAACTCAGTTCGGTAACATTGTTGTAGATCTCTTTATCCTATTCGAAACGAGCTAAAGAACATCAAAATCCGACTTCAAATTCAAAAGTTATGATCAAAACGGTGAGTAGGCATAAATCAAAAGAGAGCTATGCCGAGGGCAATGCCGTCGGCGTAGAGAGGCCTACGCCGAGGGCTTTTTATACGCCGAGGGTGGCCGTCGGCGTAGCCTGAATACGCCGAGTGCTTTTTCTACGCCGACGACCAAGTCGGAGGGCTGGCCCCTGCGGGCTCTACGTCGACGGTCCCGACAAAAAGCTGTCGGCGTAGAGCACCATTCCTACAGTGCGTACAAGCTAGTTGCAAACCTCGTCGATGCGCCAGATTGTCTGTTTGTCTGTTCAATTCTACTCTCCGGTACAGATTGTCAGACTCAGACATAATGCTGAGTAACTGATAATGTCCAAGCTTCATCTCTCACTAGGCAAAACACCGCCGGCGGCACATACAAGATCTCGATAGCGCGCGGATGATACGTGTACGATGTACGCAGGGGCGGACGCACGTTGGGCTGAGTGAGGCAGTGGCCCCCACTCATTTTTCTGAATTTCAGTTTAATATGCTCATACCACTTCTGCTTCGGTACACCCCCTCCCTCAAACTCAAATACAAACTCAAACACAACAACGGTTGAGATCGCTCCGTACCCCTTCGTAAGCAAGGGTATGATGGTCACTAACAAATTATCAAGCCATATCCATAGTCCATACCCCTCTACTGATACGACCTATTTGGATATGTACACATTCGTATATCTACTACCTACGAATTAATTAAGAAAAAAAGATGTTCTGTGATTCGAACTCACACCCTCCACAAATAAAGCGTAGCAAGCTAACCACTACAGTAGAAGGCCCGTGTGTTCTATATGAACCATGATACTAGTTTTGACAGTGAATCACAGTAAAAAAACATGGCACGCAGCCTCCTCATTTGCTTAAAATAAAAAAACTGCACCGCTTAGTTCCATCTCCACAACGTCTTGAAAAAGATCCCTAAAAAAACATCTTGAAAAAAATCCCCTAAATAAAGCCATAAAAAGAAGTTTGATCTCCACAATTCGACTAGCCGATCCCGCGTGAGAGCTTGACCCGGTTGACGGCATATAAATTTTCATTTTTTTTTGAGGTTTTCATGAGCTCGCTTTGAATTTTCAGCCGTGTTATGATTTTCAAAATTTTACCACCATATGTTATATTTCGCACAAGGATCCGCAATTCCTGGAGACGGCCTTGCTCATGATAATAGTTTCTAGCTGTCCCGCCCTATTGCCTTGATGACACTATAAAAGCAGCGTCGCGTACCACATCGGATAATATAATGGGAGAGGAGGTGGACGGGGAGGATGCAAAACACAATGGGTCAACGATTGGCAAGGAGCCAGGGCGTCGATCAGTTGATGCTGCCGGACTCGGTCTCGATCGAGAAGTTTTGTGTGATCGATTCGATTTGACGGGCATTGCACGGCCGATTTTCGGTCAACCTTGTTTTTGTGGTTGCGTCATCTAGACAACAGTCTCGGCTCGCGTCGCATTGCAGTTTGATGATTGTATCGCTTGCGCCTCCTTGGGACGGCGCCACGGGGAGCTGGCATGTAAGGTCACCAAGGAAAGGTTGACGTTCCTCGAGTCCTCGCTGAAGCTCATGTAGGGTTGCACACTTCTCCTCAGTGCGCCAACGCATGCGGTGCAGTTCTTGCGACGTCTACTGAATCAGTTTCTGCGACGGCCGCCGTGGTGCTGTGTTAACCATAGTAACCGTACACAAAACCAAACTGTCCAAACTCTAAACCACGTTTCGTATTGCACCTTAGTAAAGAACCCAGGTGGAATCATACGACAAATAGTTAATTAATTGTTTATCTATGTCACAATCGTGGACGTGGTCTAGTGGCCTTGTCCCTTGGCATTCTTTGTGGAGGGTAGAGGTTCGAATCCTTCAAATCTCCTTTTGTTAATTATTAATTTGTACGTGGAATGCGTGTCGTCCGTAAGCTGGTCCATATGTTAAAAAAAATGAGGGTATCCATACCGTATATATGGAGTATACATCGATTGGACATGGTGTCTCACGGACTACGGATAGAGAATGACCATATTAACCTTCTGAGTTTCACGGAGGGGGGGTGTACCGAAGCAAGGCTCTGCTCATACATGAAGAAAAATGGTTTACAAAAATGATTTTTATACTATAAATGCCCCACTCATGTGAAGTGCCCCCACTGCTGCCACTACGGAGGTAGCACCAACTCTACCCTAGCTAGCTAGTCCCTGGAGATAGATAGAGACTGTTCGATTAGAGTGGTATGACTCGCTCGTGCTACAACAAACACGTCCAGGGTACACCAGCTTTGCCACGCACATGACAATGCAATTTTTTCTAAGCAATATACTACACCAAATTATAAAGTATGCAAACCGTTTTGAACTTTTGAGAATGAGATATGGTGCTCCCGAGCTTCAGTGATATTTACGAGTTCTAAAAATATTGAAAAAAAATCACGAATGTAGCCAATAGTGTATCCCACAATTCTGAAGAAAGAAAAACAACTTCAAATACTTCGTATTTCAAGCTACACAAAAATGACAAAAGTGCGGATCTGATTATGCACATTTTCAAATCTCTAAATTTTTATCAGATTTGTCAATTTTGTGTACCTCAGAATACAAAGCATTTGAATTTGATTTTTTACACGGTTGTGGATACACCTTTTCCTATATCCAGTGTTTCCTCCTGTATTTTTTCAAACTTCTAAGTATTTGTTTCACTTTTTAAAATAAACAGCTGGCGCTCGGGAGCCAAAAAGACTTTCCGACCGTTTTGAGAATATATAAATTGTCAACAAAAAAGAACGAACCAACGGATATGTGTAGTAACAAACTTGGCAAGCACAATGCTAACACAAATGTATAGTCCATTAATATTTGACAATACCCGTTCAACTAAAGTAAAATGGAAAATTAAAGATGACATTAACTAACAAAATATGGCCTCGTCCCCGCTGCCCGCCAGCATGACACCTTAAGAGAAAACATCACATGTCCGATCCAACTATTCCAGGAACCTATAAAATAAATATGAATATGGAGATTGTTCTGTAAGTACTCAAAACCGAAGGTGGATCCTGTGTCAGTCACCGTATCCAGCTCACCGTAATGCTCATTTTGAAAAGAACAGTTCATTTTATACAGGTTTTATCAATACCTTGTTTTCTAAACTCTCATAGGGAGATCAAACCACTTGCATCCCTATCTTTCGCAACTCATGTCCTATCAAATAACAACAAACTAGCCAAGTACAAAATGAATTGGCAATCTCTTGGGAATAACTATTTTATAAATCGATGCTATGAATCATCTGATTTAACTATCGAGATATGTGTAACAAATAGATGCGATGATCATTACCGGACAACTATGAGTATTGACAAAGAATTAACTATTTATTACAAGTCTAGTGGTAAATTAATAGTCACTCCCAATACAAGAACATGAATTGACTTGGACCATAAAAATTCAAGAATGTCAAAACATGTACAAAGCATTTTAAAAAAGTGATTTTAATTTAGCCCACACCAAAAATTGAGGCTTAGTAGTTAGTGATGTGCACTTTGAGGTATTTGTATTTTGGTTTCATCGGGGTTTTCTAAGGATGTGTTCGTTTCTGGAACCGCGGGGGACGGAACGGAACCATTCCATTCCGAGGGCATGGAACGGTTCCGACCCCGTGTTCGGTTCGGAAAAATTCGAGGAACGGAACGGTTCCGACCCCGTGTTCGGTTCGAAAAAATTCGAGGAATGGAACGGTTCCGACCAGCTAATTAATCAAGATTAGGAATAATTAATCAAGATTAGGAATGGTTAATCAAGATTAGGAAATAATTAATCAAGATTAGGAATGATTAATCAAGATTAAGAAATAATTAATCGAGATTAGCGATAATTAATCAAGATTAGTGATAATTAATTAAGATTAGCGATAATTAATTAGCGATTAGCGAGCCGTTCCGCGGCGTTCCGCGCGATCCGGCCGATTTGGCCGGACGCCTCAGGACGGCATCTAGGGCGAATATTCCTTTTTGAGGGACTAGTTGGTTCCGTTCCTTCCCTCCAACCGAACACAGGAACGGGTCCTAGGAACGGAACCGACCCGTTCCGTTCCTCCTAATTCTGGAAACGAACGCATCCTAAGAAGACAACTCTTTTTTATGTACCGAATGGGAGGGCATACTTAGGCAGATTTTGTGGGGATGACGTTTTGGCTCCCGTGTGCAAATGCATCCGATACATCAAAAATATTTTGGACATATCCTAAAATGTCAAAAAATTGTAAAACAAATGTCCGCGCATAGAGCTTGACATCATATATGTCTGGAAGTCAATTCGTCGAAAACAAACTTTTATTGTGGTTTATGTAAAAAGGAGAAAATTTGATGTTAAAATAAGCTCACGAGGCATCTTTTTGTCTATTTTACGTAGGTAACAAAAAAATATCGAAACTTCAGGAAACGACTTTATGAACACATAAAATGTGAAGTCGTATCCGTAAAATTGTATTTCAGAAATTTCTACCTTTTAAATTTTACTTTTCCAATATCGGGTGCATATGCACCTGGTTTCCAAAATGGCTTTCCGAGATTTTGTCCCCTAGCTAGTTTCCAATCGTGCCTGATTACCAGACTGGCAACGGCAATGCAATATTCCATCAATGAAGTATCGTGGACCTTGATTGGACGTCGCACTTGCACTTGACTCCACATGATTAGCACCAGGTTACCCGGCTAAAGAACAGTACAAGATCACGGTACACACTTGGTTCGATTATTTTGAGAGCATATATAGATATAGCTTGCACGCACGATGACGGTGGCGTCTCCCCAATCCACGCCTATATACACCACGGATCGATCGATTGGAATCTGATCAATCGAGCTTTATGTAAGCTAAGTAAGTACTTAACCCGATAAAACGGCCGGTCTTTTATGAGTAAGCAAAGCTAGCTAGTACCTTTACGAGATAATCTAGTTTAGTTTGGCCAACTAATCGTAGTTAGACATGTCCACTGTTTAGGAGTACTTATCTAGACTAATAGCGTACGTGTGAAACATGCTTGCACGTACGACGCAATGATAGAGCTACATAGGCGTTGGCGCACGCGTCAACCACTCCCTACGTATGTGGAGTAACTATGTAATTCGTCGTCGCATTTAGTTATCCCGGGTGTTACAGATCTCTCTATTCATGAACGTTTCTATATAAAAAACACGTCCAGATACATTTATGAATGGAGAAATACGTGACATCCTTTTTGAGATAGTGAGTATGTTCCTTTTGATCGATGCTAGTCTGTTCAAATTAATGATCATAATGGCGAGATTAGTGTAAGATGAACTTTTTGAAACTTGACTACTTTACGTCCACGATAAACACGGCTGGAGTACGTACCGTTGGAGCTAGCTTCCTCCTCTGGGGTCTGGAATCTGGATATGTCTTAGAGCAACTCCAGCCGTTGGCCCCCCCAGGGTATCCGGCGAAGGCTTTTTAGCCCGTTCGCCGGCGCCCCCCAAGCCTTGGGGAGGCCTCGGTTCCCACCCGCCCCCCAGCTTTCGGCCACCCAAGGCACTTTTTTTTAATCGACGTCTTCCCGCTACATATCGGTGATCGCAAGTCCGGTGATCCAGCCACAATTCGGCGGTCAAGTTTGCATAGTTTTACAAAAAGAAAACGGCCATATGTAGCGGCCAAATCGACGACGTCGGCCTCAAAACGCCGGCTCGTCGTCCTCCACTTGCACCACGACGGAGTCGGTCGATGGCGCAGCGATCTTCGGCGACGATGCCGGCTCGTCGTCCTCCTCCACTTGCACCACGTAGGAGGGGTCGGTCGATGGCGCAGCGATCGGCGGTGACGATGGCGGAGTAGTACTGGTGCTCGGCGTCGTTTTCGTGGTGGAGCCTTCCGTTGGCGGAGTCGGGGTCATCGTCGGCGGTGGAGTCGGGGTCGGTGGTGGAGTCGGGGTCGGGATCGGCGCTGGCATCTCGTTCAGGATGAGGTCACGCTGGCTCATGTACCACGCCTTGACCTTGTCGTCCATGATCGCCGTCGGGTCGGCGCTCATGAGGAACGCCAGATCGGTATTCCTCTTTTTGGCCGCGACCTTGGCCTTGAGGAGCTCGATCTTCACGTCTTGTTTCTCCATCATCTGCAACCACCTCGCCTCGCACTTCTCCTTCCTCTTGACGGCGTGTGTATTGGCGTCGGCAATGCACTTCTCGATCGACGTGTGCAGCCTTTCTGTCGCCGGTGTACTCGCCCTCGCCGCCTTCGCCTTCTTGTTCCCTTCTGGACGTCCATCCGAGGCTCCCGATCCCGGCGCGTCGGGGTTGAACGGTTCTTTCCCCTTGCCGAGGTTCAGACGAACCTCCGCCCACTTCTCGCACTTCTCGATCCTGGAGAAGACATGGAGGAATTTGAACTCGGCGCCTTTGCTGTCCTGCCGGTACATCTCGAACATCCGGACCATCTGCCGACGCGCAACAAAAGGAATATCAGCCGAAGAAGAAATGAACAGGCCATGGGCGACCGAGCCGGGGTTTACCTGTCGCTCGACGTCGGCGCCGCTCTCCGGGCGAGCTATGACCTCGCTCGATGTCGGTTTACCTGTCGCTCGACCGTGCCATTTGCTGCAAGCCGCCTGGACGACCGCCCAGTGGTTCGCCATCGCTTTCTCGCCGCGCGCCATGTAAAATCCTTTGAACTCGGGGTCGCAAAGCTTGTGCTCGTCGAACAATCTCTTCACCCTCGCCCAATAGTTCTCCGAGTTCTGATTTGCACCCGTGATTGGGTCAATGCTCACCGTCTTCCACGCTTCGGCGAGGCACTCGTCTTCCTTGGCGGACCATTTGATGCGAGGCTCGGCTTTGTCGGCGGCCGCCGCCTTCTTCGTCTTCTTCTTGTTCTTCCCCTTCCCCGCGGCGACGGGTTGTTCTTCCTCCTCCTCGTACTCGCCGTATTCTTCCTCCTCCCCCGCGAACTCATCCCCGACGAAGTCTCCCCCGGCAAAGTCGTCCTCTTCTTCTCCCCGGGGGTATGACGCCGCCGCTGAGCCAGACGCGATGATGTCGTCCATACATGCGTCCTGTGACTCCTGCGATTCGGGCATTTCGCCGAGCACGCTGCGGGCACCATCGAACTCGACCGGAGGGTGGAACAGAGGGCCACGGTATGGCATGGCCGGCGAGCCCCCGGTGCCGGCGCTGAGTGCGGAAGGGCCGCGGAACGCTATGTTGGGGTTGAATCCGCCGTGCGAGTCGCCGTCTCCGTAGTCCAGCGTGTCCCCCCTCCAGTGGGGTGTGGCTGGCGACGCCGGCGAGAAGGCGGTGGGCGACGGTGAGAAGGACGACGGTGACGGTGACGCCACGCTTGCTTGGCTTCCTTGGGTTCCCCAAGCGCCGGGCGGCAAATAGAGGCCGTGCGGCGCATACAGTGGCGACGGCGCAGGAAAGCACGGTTTCCCGGCCGCCACCGCCGCCGCTCGTCGTGTCTCCTTGGCCTCATCCGCCTCCTTGGCCTTCTTCCTCGCGTCCCTTGCCTTGCGGTCGGCGGTGACCGTCTTCCTTCGCTCGACTTCGTTCGCCCACTCGGTGTTGCTCAAGCCGTCCGGCCGCCCCCTCCCCCTACCCCTCCCGGAGGTCGCCCCCGCCATCTTCGCCGGTGGTTCTTCGCCGGCGGCTCGTGGGTTGTTGAATTTCTTGGGCGCCATGGGAGGTGATTTCCACGGGAAACGGCGGGAGCTACGGCGGAAGCGATATAGAGGTGATATGGAGAAGGAGAAATGGAGGGAAGCGAAATAAAAACGGCGGGAATAACAATTGTCTCGCCGACAGGGCTGGCCCGCGCGGCTTTTCCCTTGTGCCGGCGCCCCGAGTGGGTTCGGCCTGGGTACGCCGGATAAATTTTAGGCCAAATCTGGCGAAAAACGAGACCCTGGGGGCGCGACTGGAAGAAAAATCGCCCGCCGACGTTCAAAAAGCGGTCCTAGGGGCCTCGTGGAGGGCGGCTGGAGTTGCTCTTAGCCGTTCCATCTGTTTGTCTGTTCAATTCTCCGGTACAAACTGTCAGACGCACACACATAACATAATGCTGAGTAACTGTCAACGTACAAGCTTCCTCCAACAGTCCAGCTATATATACAGCGGTCCACAACGTATTTTTTTTTCACTGGCAAAATACCGCCGGCGGTGCGTACGTACAAGATCTCGGTATATTGCGGACCATGCATCGTCAGGACGTACGTGTACGGTGTACGATGAGTTGCGCATCGGGTAACCAATACGATCGCTTACACAACTCAAACGCGGAGGCTAGTACCTGTGCTGTGTACCACTGCTGTTCTGCCATTACGGTCGTAGCACGAACTCTACCCTACCTAGTTAGTCCCTAGAGATAGATGAGTAGACCGTCCAATTAGAGTGGTACGTATGCTTCAACCACCATCATCAAGCTAAACTAGGCAAACTACCGTTGCCACTTCCTTCGAGGGCAGAGAGCCCGTCCCAGACCAGACACACCATCCCGCTTCCTCCCACACGTGCGCCTATTGGCCACACCACTGACCCGCCGAAGGTGGATCCCGTGTCAGTCACCGTAACAATCTCACTCTGAGCTAAGGGCAACTCCAACGCGCCGCCTTAAACGGACTTGTTTTTTTTTTTGTCCGTTTTTCATCCGTTTGGGTGGCAAATAGACAGTGGTCCGTCTTCGTCCGATCAATTTTTACCAGTGCACCCAACGGGCCGACCTATTTTGTCCGCCCCTCGTTTTCTTAAATCTAGCAGTACATTTCATAGTCAAATCTAACATTACATTTCAAAGATTACATATTTTATTTAGACGGAAGGCTCGAGACGAGCCCGACTATGAATTAACGAAGCCATCAACCGGTCAGGGATTACACAAGGCCACCCACACTTACAGAGAACACCCAACACCAGCGGCCGAAAGATACAAGGAGCTGAAAGAGCAGCTTACAACGCAACCCAAAACCGCAAGCACAAATAGGAAAATAACGCAAAGCTCGCGGAAGTCGCAGCCCACTACACTCTGGACCAAGGACGTCGAAGCAAATGAAGCCGAAGACCAGCTGACTGCCGCGGGGAGGATCGAGATCGTGACTGCACCGACAGGCAGGAATACGCGAGTCCTTCCTTCTCTAACGCCGAAGAGGGCCCCTACCCTCTCGTCCTGGTTCGAAGGACGCCGCACCGTCGGCGAGAAGAGGTGCTCACCCTAGAGCAAGGAGAGAAACAAGCATCACGTCCACCCGAAGAGAGCCCATCAATCGACCTGCACGCAGTAGGAAGCACGCCCACTACATCATTGTCGCCCCAGAACACCGAGACAAAGGGGGAAATCTGCCGGAGGAGTCGAACGAGAGAAACAACACCAAGGCCTTGGCATGGGAGCGAGCCCCTACACGCCGACATTGCCGGAACTACAGCACCGCCAGCACCACGGCACCGCAGGCTCCACTCACCCAAGACCACAGCCTGACCAGACGCCATCTCCAAGGAGAACACGACGCTAACAGCGACGTCGCCATCCAAACCAATGCGGATTTTGAGCTTTCGCTCGGAGTGGGTCGGGGGTGGGAGGTATGGTCCATAGCTGCGCCTCCAAGGAGGAAAGAGACGCCCATGGGCGTTGCCGCTGCCGGGGTCGGACCAGCCGACCAGGGGTTTCCCCTGGACCCGTACCTACACCACCAGCACCACGCCCACACGGGCGACGTCGACAGAGGCCACCGTGCCACACGAAGGACGGGGTGGAGTGAGTCGGAGAGGAGAGGGAGCGACCGTACCGTCAGATCTAGAACTGGAGATGAAGAGGAAAGCGCCGCGACCACCACCCGCCGGCGCCTCGCCGCCCGAGCGGCCAATACACCGTACAACATCACCAGCGAACGCACCCGCCGCAGGGACATCGTCGCCCACTCTGCCCGGGGCCGCCGCCCCGGCTTCCGAGACCCATGCCCACACCACCACCCATCAAGGCCGTCGACCACCGAAGGATGCACCATCATGACCAAAGCTCCTACTTTGTGGTCGTGGGCCACCCACGTCGTTGATGCCCACCAAGCGCCGAACAGATCTGAATCCCCGATGATGGGGCAGCGGTACACGCGCAGGTAGCAACCCTCCGATCATCACCATGAGAAGGAATAGGAGGGAAGCGGGCACGAGCCTAAGACACGAGCAGCCGAGAGCTCCATCGGTCGCAGGCAGACCCAGCAGGGGAGGCTCCTTCCAACCTACCCCGCAGAGGGCCGAGAGGTTGTAGATCCCCGCCACCCCCTTCACCGGCGGCGTGCTGATTTGTCCGGCAGCCACCTCTGGGGACGGAAAGGGAGGAGGAGGGGAGGAGGGGTGGCGGCGGGAGGGAGCTAGGGTTTCGCCTCCCCGATCGCCTGGAGGGGGCGGCACGAGGGAGCTAGGTTTTCGCCTCCCCGTTTGAGACGCAAGATTACATAATTTTGAGGATACATATTACATTTCACGCCGGGCTCGTGACCATGCGCCGCGAGAAAGTGCCACGGTGGCGCCCTAGCGCGCTCGCTCAATCTGGTCTAGGAGGTGCTGCAGCGGCGGTGGCGGAGGTGGATCCATCCAGGCGGGCGGGGGAGGTGGGGATGTGCGGCCGGGGATGTGTCGTGGCCGTCGCTGGGAAAGGGTTTACGGCTGGGAGGGGCGCTAGGGTTTGTGTACCTAGGGTTTTGCTCGCCGGCGGCCATATAAAGCCCTTTCCCGCCTCATTTAAGATGGTGGTTGGCCGCTCGGTGCGACTGACAGTCGGGCCAGGGGGTCCAACGGGCAGGACTCCGCGCGGCGTCCAGACGCATCCGTGTAGACGCAAACCCGGCTCAAATTTGGGCCGGAAATGGGTCGCCACGGACGAAAAACAGACGTCGGTCCGTTTGCGTCGGCACGTTGGGCCCTGGTTTCCACCCAAACGGACCGAAATGGAGCGAAACGGACCAAATGGGTCGACACGTTGGAGTTGCTCTAAGAGCAGATCTCAACGGACCCACATGTCAGCCAACCCAGTGTAGTGTAGTACCACTCACTCCTCCTGTCGGGTGCACAGCTTTAGAGCATCTCCAGTCACGGCCAAGGAAAAAAATAGCGTGCTATCAAAAATAGCGTGGCCCTCCTTCAGAAGCTATACAAAATATAGCGTGATTTAGCGAAGTTACATGTAAAATAGCGTGATGAAAAAAATGCAAGAAATAACCCAAATATTAAGGATTTCAGCACTAAAAATTTGTCCAGAAGCAATACATGCTTAACCAGGTAACCATATTCAAATGCCAAGGCCAAATCAATGGCACAAATACAAATATGAGGCTTAAACCATAAAAATTAATCAACTAAAAGATAAACAGTTTTAAACTTTAATCAGAATCATTAACATCGTCTTCAGAATAACTAGAAGAACCAACAGATTGCCCGCCATCATCATTACCTAACGTAATTTCTAGGATTTTTGTTAGTGTAGCTATAACATTATCACATTTAGTGTGGTTTGGCGCGTATAAAATGCAAATAGCGCCGTAGCGTCAACTTTAGGCTAAATATAGCGTAGCCTCTCCAAATACGCTATATCGTGCTATTAACCGGGAAATAGCGTGCTATTTTTTTCGTTGGTCACGGCGCCAATAGAGCGTCCGGATGAGCGTCTGGACGAGCTCTATTGGCGCCGTGCGGACAAAAATATGTCTATTGACGCCGCCGCTTCCTAGTCGCAGCGCTAATAGGAAGAATCAAAAATTTTGAAAATCGATTTATTTCGTCCAAAATTTAGTAATTTTTACAAATTTGAACGAAATTCGTATAAAATATAAATCTAAACCTAAATCTACCGATAGCGGCGGTATCGGTTGAAGACGCCGAAGTCCAACGGTTCGTCCTCGATTATTGTGAGAGCATAGAATAGATATAGCTTGCACGTACACGCACGGCCGACGGTTGCGTGTCCCCAATCCACGCCCATACCACGGATCATTGACTCTCTAATCCATCGAGCTTTATGTAAGCTAACTAACTGCTAACTGAATACACAACGAACTTTAATAAGTAGGCAAAAAGCCATTAAGCAACTTGACGAGATATATTGTCAGGGAATAGGATGAGTATGTAATATGGGGTTATTAGTGGTTTAGTAGTTGTGAGGGTATTATTTGTATTTCACTTAAGATGTGTCATCCTAGTTGGCCGTATTCTTTATATAAGGCTCCCTTGTATCCTGTGGCAATCAATCAAGAAACCAAAACCCTACTCTTTATCTTTATTCCCTGCAAATTATCTTTCTTTCAGTTCAGCAATTTATCCAGTTTTAGCCTCAATTCCTTCCAAATCCCTATTATTCCTGATCTTGTTCATGCCAGATCCATCAGGATCCTGACATATATATATTAATCTAGTTTAGCTGGGCTAACTAATTACTAATCACGGTTAACACAGCACGTACTGATGCACACAGAGGGACATTCTGCTTCCGTGCAAGGATATACTGTATTACATATATCTGGAGGCGGCGTTTTGGGTCGTAGGTGCATCTGCATACGTTAGGTAAAACATTTTTAGTTTTTTTTCAATGTGTCAAAAAATTCTGAAAAAAAATTCGGATATGCATCAACATTTTTAGTGCTAGCACAAAAAATTTCGCTGTGAAAAGACATTTTGTGTGACCTGTGCAAAAAAGACAAACCATGTCTCGTACAAAAGTCTTTTGTAGCAATCCGGATTTGTCTTTTTTGCATAGGTCGCACAAAATGTCTTTTCACCGCGGATTTTTTTGTGCTAACATGAAATATGTTGAACTATCTCCATATTTATTTTTGGAATTTTTTGACATTTGAAAAATGGTTATTTTGGGTCATGGATGCAGATGCACCCATGACACGAAATGGATTTCCGATATCTAGGCTAATATATAGCGTACGTGTGAAACATGCATGCACGATGCAACGATAGAGCTAGCTAGATTGGCGTTCGTCGGCGTCGTCTTCAGTTATATATCTGCCTTAATTTGGATGCATGCCGGTTAGTTCGATATCGATAATGGCGAGATTAGTAAGATGAACCTTCTGAAACTTGACCCCTTTACGTCCACGATAAACACGGCTTCGGGATGTGGCTTGGCTTACACGTGCATGCCGGTGCACGTGTGTGCGACCAAAGCTTCTCCCATGTTATCTCTAGAGGAGGCAGTGCTATCGTACGTTCGAATTAAGCTACTCCATACCCCGTGGCGTCTGTGAATTGCCAGCTGGCTGCATGGCGGCTGCTCCTCTTGCTTGATTGACAGCATGGATGGATGCAGGCATACGCATACGCGTGGCCGACTGGCCGTCACTCCAATTCACAGTGCCTCGTTGTCCCATGCGTACGTCATCAGATCTCCTTTAATCTGCAATGACGATCGATGGTGATGGCGGTGGCAATCCGACGGCGGTGGCGACCGGTGCACCAACGTAAAGTTAGGAGGGAGCCGCCGACAAGATAGGAGGGAGCCGGAAACGCGGCGCGCCGTGGCGGAGGCGGTGGAGGCGATCAGGAGACTTAACTTGGGGGGTGCGGAGGTCGTCGGCGTCGGAAAAGATGGGGGGTTTAGAGGGATGGTCAAGGGACGGCGTTGGACCGGCGGAGGAGGAGCTCGGGGCAGGGCGGAGCGGCGAGGCGAGGCGCCGTGGCAAGGCGCCGGCAGTGGGCGGGGTGGACGGCGGTTCGGCCGGCGTTAGTTGCGGAGGAGAGAGCGTCCGCCGGATTTGGGGAAGAAGACGATGACGTCATTCGACAAACCCAAAGTTTAACTACTGCTCAGGTTATATTCGATTCTATTAGAGATATTTTTCCGTGTTGTACTTAGATAGCCAAACTCTAAATCGAAGTCACTATATAACGGATGTAATCCATACAGATCAATACAAGCAATCGCTTTCTACAACTATCATGGTATAAGAGCCCAGGTTTTTCACACCTCGGTATGGCTCCTCCGCCACCACAACCTCCACCGCCGCGACTGATACGTCTCCGACATATCTATAATTTTTTATGTTTCATGCTTGATTATATATCAGTGACACATGATTTTATAATGTTTTTATATCATTTTGGCATGATTTATGGAACTAACCTATTAACAAGATGCCCAGTGCCAGTTCCTGTTTTCTGTTGTCTCTTTGTTTCAGAAAAGTTGTTCTCTGAAGTTTCTCGGAACGCGCTGAAAATTTACGGGATTTATTTCCAAGCTGAAACAAAGACGGAGCCAGAAGGACGCCCGGATGGGGAGGCCATAGCCTCCAGACGCCCTTCTCAAGTCGCCTCTTTGCCTATATATTAGTCTTCGTTCCGAGACCCTAAGAACCCGATCATTTTCCCAGAAGACGTCCGAGGCCGCCAACATCGCCAACCCTAGTTCGAGAGGGTTCTACAGCTCTTCCCGGCACCCTGCCGGAGAGGGGAATCGACACCGGAGGCATCTATATCACCATGCCTGCCTCTGGAATGATGTGTGATAGTCCACCAGGGGACTACGAGTCCATAACAGTAGCTAGATGGTTGTCTCTCCTCCTTGTACTACATTGCTTAGAACTTGTGAGCTGCCTATCATGATCAAGATCATATTATCTGTAACTCCTACATGATTGTGTTTGCATGGATCCGATGAATTGTGGAAGTCATTACTTTTGTTCATCTATGTGTTGTGTTTTATCTATGATCTTGCATGCTCTCCGATGCTAGTGGATGCTTTGGCCAAGTAATTATTACTGTTGTATGAGAGAGTATTTATGCTAGATAGTGGGTTCATGCCTCTCTTTGTCTGAGCTCGGGTTGACAGAAACGATTAAGACTAGAGATGTGCTGTTGCCGCTAGGGAGAAAACAGCGGTGTGATTTCCTTGTGTTATTTACATTGCTTATATTATGCACTTTGCTTATTGAAATGATCTATTGCTTGCAACTTAATAATTTTGGGTGATATGCTGGATAGCTATCCCGGAGTGGATTATTAGTCATAGATGCAGTTTGATAACGGTCTATGTATTTTGACATAATGCCCATATTAGATGAAACGGTGAACTATATTGTTTTATGATAGCATTGATGTGCGCCCACAATTCTGTCAATTGCCATGCTGTAATTTGTTTACCCATCATGTATTTCTTTTGGAGAGACACCGCTAATGATCTGTGGACCCCGGTTCTATTTTCCTACATTGTTTACAACTGTTTTAATAGATTTTCATCATCATTTTCTCGCCGGTCATATTTTATTCTCATCATATTTTACATCCACACATTTAATTCTTTGTGTTCAGCAAGCCGGAGAGATTGACAAGCTCTCTGTTTCATTGGGGCAGAATAGTTTGTTTATGATATTTTCCAGGTCCACGTCAATTATCGTAAACGGCGCCGTTGACACCTTGACAAGCCTTGGTTTTGTAATCAAGGGAAACTGCTGCATTACTGCATCATACCTTCCTCTTGGGGTTCCCCAGCGAACGTGTGATCACGTCATAAGCAACATTTTTCTGACGCCGTTGCCGGGGAGTTGGAAGCTTCAGCTAGGGGAGTTTCACACATCCTTTAACTTTACTTTGTTATTGTCTTGCTTAGTATATTTTTTGTTAGTCTTGTTTTGCCTTTCGTTTGCTCTAAAACTGAAAAACAGAAGAAAAAAAAAATTAAAAAATTCCAGCAACTAGTCTCTTTTTGTTTTGCTTAGTTTCTTGCTTTTAAAGAGAGGAAGACTAATTGGTGAGTTTGCTGTCCAGAAATAGATTTCTGTTCTTCACTGTTCGAAAATCCAACAAATCACAGAACGTCATCTGTGGCTGCAAATGTTTGACAGCAAGAATCAGGGTTTTTTCTACCTTTCTATATTTTAAGTTTTCTGATTTGAGGTCCAGAAGTGCCCCGAAAAAATTAATCTTTACAGTCTGTTCTGTTTTTGACAGATTCTGTCCTTAGTTTTGCATTGCTTTTTTCATGGGCAAAGTGAAGCCTTTTCAAAGCTAGAGTTTTACTTAGACCTTTGTGACAGTAGCTAATGTTGTAAAAAAAAATAAGTTCATGATATGTGCTTTGGAACCTAAGGAAGATATTATTTTTGTGGACTAACCCCTCTAATGAAGTTGCTATAAGTTTTGCGTGAAGGATGTTTTCAAGTATCCAAGTGCGAGGTGATGAAGGAAGATCAAGAAGGAATAAAAGCCTAAGCTTGGGGAGGCTCCCCATGGACCCTCCTCTGAAATATTCAAGAAGTTACAAACGTCTAAGCTTGGGGATGCCCAAGGCATCCCCTTCTTCATTAACAATCATCGGTTTCTTTCATGGTACTATATTTTTATTCTTTTACACATTATGTGTTGTTCTTGGAGCGTCAGTTTGTTTGTGTTTAGTTTTCTGGTCCTTGCAATAATTTGGATCCATGCATGCTTGTTTGGGAGAGAGACACGCTCCACCTTTTCATTATACACTCCTGTTCTTCACTTATATGTGGTGAGTGTTTAGCCTTTGTTATTTATGCTTTTAGGTCTTGTTTTCAAGCATCTCTTGTTCAGAGCTGTGAGCTTTTGTAGTTAGGAAGTTTTGCTCTTGTTGCTTCACCCTTTTTGTTTTGTTTTAAATAAGTTGATTGGTGTTTGGTTAAGTGGAAATTATCATGTAGAAAGTGTTTAAAAAGTGCTGCTTAATTTTGTAGACCGTTGTCTTGAATCTTTGATACTTGTCAATTCTTTAAAGATATAAAGTAGATTAATGCTTAAACTTGTGGATCATATAGTAAGAATGGATTAGTAAAGAATTACCATAAGGCTTTAAAATTGTGGTGCTTGACCTGCTTGGTAGATCTCAAGTCTAAATATTCTTTTTGCAAAGAGTTGGTTTGGCTAACAAGGTAGACGGTGTGAAGTCCAGTGGTTACGCATGATGTATATCTGTAGTCATTCATTGAACCAAGTTGATGTTATGTGTTTGCTTGATATCCTGCTAAGCCCAAAAATTCTGTATTGAGAGGGAATACTTCTCGTGCATCCAACTGTCTGAGCCAAATATCTTTGCCATTTGTGTCCACCATACCTACCTACATGTGGTATTTCCTTGCCACTCCAAGTAAAATTTTCATGTGCTATCTTTAAAATGTTCAAAATTCTCCTTTTTGTCCCTCTGTTTTTAAGCTCATGAGGAAGCAGTAGGAAGCTAGATATAACCTGTGACAAGCAAGGTCATTTCCCCCCTTTCACCCGGTGTTGATGGTTCACATCCTAATTTTAATTTACCCGAGAGCGGCTTAAGCATAATATAAATATAACTCACCATTCTCCTCCGCACAATGAAAATCTGAGAAATCCGCTCAACATTGGTTAGTGGTGAAACAAAGGAGAAAAAGGAATGTACTCGTTCCTCTAAAACCAACCGCTCTCAAAAGTCTAAAAGCCTTGCTTGAAATGGGGGACTAGCTAGTTTCTTTACTGTGAAGTCGTTGACAAAAGCATGCATGTCTCAAAACTGTTTTACTTCTATCAAAAAATAAAAAAATAAATAAAAGCTCTAGCACATGATTAATCCCTGCTTCCCTCTCTGAAGGGCCTTTCTTTTACTTTTATGTTTAGTCAATCTTCCTCTTCCTTCTAAACCCCTCAAGCAATCACTTGGTGTCAACTTTGGTTCATGTTATCTTTGTGTCTAACTGTGAAAACTTTATATTGACTTTATCTTGAGATAAACAAGTTGCAATTTGAAGCTCTTTGCTGAAAACTTAAATCTTTCTTTGTGTTGGCCAAACTCCTTTGTTGAACTAATATTTCTTTGTGAGATATCAATCGTTGTCAAGTGTTATGTTTTTAAATCTCCAAAGTGCTCTTTTCTAGTTAATTCTTGCTTAGATGTTACACCTGGTTACTCATTGTTTGTTTCATTCAATGATCCTTTGTTTTGGATCAATGCATTCAGTTCATATGCTTTACATGATTACATGACCAAGATTGTGTTGGTAGCATGTCACTTCAAAAATTATTTTGTTATCACTTACCTACTCGAGGACGAGCAGGAGTTAAGCTTGGGGATGCTGATACGTCTCCGACGTATCTATAATTTTTGATGTTCCATGCTTGATTATATATCAGTGCCACATGTTTTTATAATATTTTATATCATTTTGGAATGATTTATGGAACAAACATTTAACAAGATGCCCAGTGCCAGTTCCTGTTTTCAGCTGTCTTTTTGTTTCAGAAAAGTTGTTATGGGAAGTTTCTCGGATTGCGCTGAAAATTTACGGGAATTATTTCCAATATGAAACGAAGACGGAGCCAGAAGAGGGCATGCAGGGGGCCCCACAGCCCCCAAATGCCAGCCAGGCGCTGCCTAGGGCTTGGCTGCTCCTAGGTCCCACCTGGACAGTTGGTCCAGCTCCTCGAGTCGCCCTTTCGCCTATAAATTGTCCTCGACGCAAAAACCCTAGAGACCCGATCATATTTTCTAGAAGACATCTGAGGCCGCCGCCATCTCAAGCCCTAGTTCGGGAGGGTTCTACAGCTCTTTCCGGCACCCTGCCGGAGAGGGCAATCGACACCGGAGGCATCTACACCACCATGCATGCCTTCGGAGTGATGCGTGAGTAGTCCACCACGGGACTACGGGTCCATAGCAGTAGCTAGATGGTTTTCTCCCCTCCTTGTACTCCATTGTTTAGATCTTGCGAGCTGCCTATCATGATCAAGATCATATTATATGTAACTGCTACATGATTGCGTTTGCAAGGATCCGATGAATTGTGGAAGTCATTACTTTTGTTCATCTTGGTGTTATGTTTTATCTATGATCTTGCATGCTCTCCGATGCTAGTGGATGCTTTAGCCAAGTAATTATTAGTGTTGTATGAGGGAGTATTTATGTTAGATAGTGGGTTCATGCCTCTCTTTGTCTGAGTTCGGTGACAGGAACGGGTAAGGCTAGAGATGTGTTGTTGCCACTAGGGAGAAAACAGCGATGTGATTTCCTTGTGTTATTTACATTGCTTACATTATGCACTTTTCTTATTGCAATGATCTGTTGCTTGCAACTTAATACTTTTGGGTGACATGCTGGATAGCAATCCCGGAGTGGATTATTAGTCATAGATGCAGTTGGATAACGGTCTACCTATTTTGTCGTAATGCCCATATTAGATGAAACGGTGAACTATATTGTTTTATGATAGCATTGCAATGCGCCCACAATTCCGTCAATTGCCATGCTGTAATTTGTTTACCCAACATGTATATCTTTTGGAGAGACGCCTCTAGTGAACTGTTGACCCCGGTCCTATTTTCCTACATTGCTTACAACCGTTTTAATAGCTTTTCATCATCATTTACTTGCTGGTCATATTTCACTCTCTTCATGTTTTACACTTGCACATTTAATTATGTGTGTTCGGCAAGCCGGAGAGATTGACAACCTCTCTGTTTTTGTTGGGGCACAGTACTTGTTTGTGATTGTGTGCAGGTCCACGTCAATTGTTGTTAACGGCACCGTTGACACCTCCCTAAGCCTTCTCCAAGTCCTACTGGATTCGATAAACTTGGTTTTGTAATCAAGGGAAAACTGCTTTTGTACTGCATCATAACTTCCTCTTGGGGTCTCCCAGCGAACGTGTGATCCACGTCATTAGGTAGCTCTCAAAGTCTAGATATTTTTTTGCAAAGTGTTGGTTTGGCTAACAAGGTAGACGGTGTGAAGTCTAGTGGTTATGCATGATGTATATCTGTAGTCATTTATTGAACCAAGTTGATGTTATGTGTTTGCTTGATATCTTGCTAAACCCAAAAATTTTGTACTGAGAGGGAATACTTCTCATGCATCCAACTCCCTGAGCCAAATATCTTTGCCATTTGTGTCCACCATACCTACCTACATGTGGTATTTCCCCTGTCACTCCAAGTAAATATTTCATGTGCTATCTTTAAAACTTTAAAAATTCTCCTTTTTTGCCACTGTTTTTAAGCTCATGAGGAAGCAGTAGGAAGGTAGATATAACCTGTGTCCTGTGACAAGCAAGGTCAATTCCCCCTTTCACCCGGTGTTGATGGTTCACGTCCTCACTTGAATTTGACCCGAGAGCGACTTAAGAAAAATATAAGTATAACTCACCATTCTCCCCCGCACAATGATAACCTGAGAAATCAGTCAAAACATTGGTTAGTGGTGAAACAAAGGAGAAAGACGAGTGACCTCATCTTCTATATCTAAATAGGAATGACCCACTACAAGGAATTCTCTCGACATGCAAGGTATCTGATACGTGTCAAACATATCTATAATTTTTTATTGTTCAATGCTTGTTTTGTGATGTTGTCACATGTTTCTACTATCATATTATATCATTTTGAGCCATTTTATTGGACGAACAAGATGCCCAGTGCCAGTTCCCTGTTTTTGTGCTGTTTTTGTTGCAAAAAGTTACTACTGGAAATATTCTCGGACCTGGACGAAAACTTATGGAGATTTTTTATTGGACAAATGAAGACACTAGCCAAAAGGGCGACCCTGGGGGCAGCCCACAGGGCACAGAAGGGATTGGCCCGCCGCCCAGGGGGCACCCGCCGCCCAGGGGGCACCCGCCGCCACCGACCATCCCTGCCCCTCGGGACTCGCCTCCTCGAGGGGTTTTGCCTATAAATTAAGTCTCGGAGAAAAAACCCTAAGCCCCGAAGGATTTTCCCAAATACGATATAGAGCTCCGCCGCCATCGCCGACAAGTTTCGGGGGTTTAGAAGGTCCTGTTCCGGCACCCTGCCGGGACGGGGATCGACCGCCGGAGCCATCTCCATCAACACTGTTGCTTCCCGTGATGAGAGGGGGAGTAGTCCCTCACCGGGGCTGAGGCTTATACAAGTAGCTAAGTGGTTATCTCTCTCTCCCATGATGTGATCTCTGTTGTGATCATGAGCTTTGTTAGTATAGTTGAATACATGATGTTTCCCTATGTGTAATGGACATGATTTAGCTTAAGTGGTGTCATCTACTATAAGTTCAGGAGTCACCGTTGTGATCATGGTATCTCGGTGACAGTGTGGGTGCCATGTGTGACTCTAAAGATAATACTCCCTCCGTCCAAAAATAAGTGTCTCAAATTTGACAAAAAGTAGATGTATCTATATATGAAACATGTCTAGATACATCCACTTTTGAGCAAACTTGAGACACTTATTTTTGGACGGAGGGAGTAGCTTAGAGGGATCTTCATCATGAGTTTGTTCTTTATTATTGTTGGATCGAATAGATCATGAGGTTTCTTGATGCTTGTGTTATTGAAGAAAGAGACTATTCAAGAAAATAGGTTGTGATGTTTGTTAGTACTATCTTTGGATGCGGATAGTGACAGCATGAAGTGTCCATAGATGTGGAATACGAATTTAAGGTGTGCTTTTCGTAGCCCTACGTAATTCTCGTCCCATTTGATCCACGAAAGAATGATCTCCGAGTAACGTCTACCACGCAAATTTCTCCCTTTAACAAAGCTAATTTCTAGCATCGTTGTTAAGAAGGTGTGTGCTTGAAGGTATCTTCTTTAGATCTTGCAATTAAATCTTTTCGTTTCTTGTTTTTATTTTACTAGTTTGGCTTATGGAATGTTGTCCTTTAAATTTGCTGTTTGAGAGTGACCTCTCCACCACTCCCGTGGTGGATAAGGTTACTCCACCTACTGAATGTATTCCTTTCAAAAT
This sequence comes from Puccinellia tenuiflora, assembly GCA_012064385.1. Lineage (NCBI taxonomy): Eukaryota > Viridiplantae > Streptophyta > Magnoliopsida > Poales > Poaceae > Puccinellia > Puccinellia tenuiflora. The sequence goes on along the minus strand of QRDG01000793.1, from coordinate 841,147 downwards.
ACCGATGGGAATAATTGATCTTGTTATGACTAATTGCTATGCAGGAGATGGAGTTGTCCATCCTAGTAATCATCTGCTTTATATTAAGGAATTATGTGATTTGTTTGAGATTGCAGGTGTTTCAAGAGAGGTGATCATGAGGAAATTATTTTCCTTATCACTTAAGGAGAAAGCATTGGAGTGGTATAGGCTACTAGACAATTCTCATTTGTTGGATTGGAAGGAGCTTATGTCTCTCTTTTATTCCAGATTTTCGAGGATGCTATCTTTATTGTGTTGTGAATTGCCGCAAAAATGCGTACATAGAAAAATTAGAAAGAATAGCACTTTACCAAAGTATGAAAGGAAATATGTTTCTTATGTTGCCAATAATGAAAGGGAGAAATTCTCCCAAGTTTCTCCTATCTTTTCTAATAATAAATCAGATTATGTGGAGAAGCTTCCTATCCAACCACTCCCTCCTAAGGTGGTGGTGAAGAAGAAGAAGAAGAAGAAGAGAGGGAGGAGTAAAAAGAAAGAGGAAACGGTATCATCCCCTAAACATATTTCTCCCATCTTAATTGTTCCTAATGAGCATGAATAAAAAATTATTGAAGATGATCCACTTGATTGTATTCATTATTATCTTGATGTTAAGTCCATAGGCACTATTGAAGAAGATTATGTTATGCATGTTACTGATTGTGATGATCATGATTGGGAAAATAATACTACTTATGATCTTGAAAATCTTTTTGGCACCAATTTTGAAAATGATGATATTAACAATTGTTATACTGTTGGTAATATTCACGTTTCTTCTAATCATAATGTGGAAAACCCCAAGCTTGGGGATGATGGGTTTGAAAATACTTTTGCTATTGAGAGTTATAATGACTTGTTTACAAAAAATATATACTTGGAAAGATGACTATCCCCTTGCTTATGATGATATTATGCCTCCAGTTTTTGATGATTATTGTGATGATAACTATGCCATAAAAAACAATTTTAATCATCCTTATGAAACTTGTCATAATTATTACTCTCCTACCGAACATCATCTTTCTAATATACAATTAGTCTATCATGTCCAAGCTCTATATGATAGTCCTACTCTCAATGTTACTAATAATAATGATTTTGCTTACGTGGAGAGTAATAATAGTTTTATGCATGTGAATCATGAGAAAAATGCTTTATGTGATAGCTATATTCTTGAGTTTTCTTATGATGCTACTGAAAGTTATTATGATAGAGGGAAACTTGGTTATATAAATTTTCATCTTATGAAGTTTCCCATATTTATGTTGAAGAGTTTAATGTTGCATTTGCTTTGCCTTCCTATGCTAGTAGCTTTATGCTCCAATGATTTATTTTCTTATGAGATTCCAATGTATAGGAAGTGGGTTAGACTTAAATGTGTTTGATATTTCTTCTTGACGCTCTCTTTTATGTTTCAACTCTTATTCATATGAGAGCATCATTAAAACCACTAAGCCTAGCTAAAAGGCTATAAAGAAAAGCGCTTGTTGGGAGGCAACCCATCTTTTTGTTTCAGTTTTGTTTTTGCTTTTCTTGAGTCATGAAGTTGTTGCCTCTCTAGAAACTTCATTGTATCTTTTTCTTTTGGTTTTTTTGTGCCGGTTTAGCCTCTAATACATTGAAAGTGCGATGTATTGTTTTGCTGTCCAGAAACAACTGCTATGCGCCTGTTGCATAAAATCTCGAACAATCCCTGAATTTTATATTTTTCTGATATTTTTGGACAGCAAGCTTGATACTTTTATATATCTTTCGTTAGTTTTGAGTTTTCTGATTTGATCTACAAAAGTGTCTTGAAAAATTTCGATCTTTACAGACTGTTCAGTTTTTGACAGATTCTGCTTTTATTTTCTGTTCGTCTCTTTTACTATCGTCAAATGTGATACTCTAGAGGTGGAGTGTAATATTGAGGCTTAGTAAACAGTAGCTAATGCCCAATAAAGTTGTTTGCAATTCTTTTTGAGTTGAACACATGTGCATTTTAATTTATAAACACTAGCCCTCTAATCAGTTTATGAGAAGTTTTGTGTGAAGGGAGTTTTAAGTTCCAAAGGAGAGGATAATGAAGAAATTGAAGATGGATCAGAGCTCAAGCTTGGGGATGCCCCCATGGCACCCCCTCTTAATATCAAGAACCATCAAGCGTCTAAGCTTGGGGATGCCCAAGGCATCCCCTCCTCTTCATCGACTATCATAAGGTCGTCTTCGTTGAACTACGTTTTTATCACTTTACATATTATGTGCTATGTTTGGAGCGTCTTTTTACTTTCAGTTTTGTTTTGTTTGTTTGCTGGTCATATCCTTGTTGGATCCTAGCTTTATTTGTGTGGGAGAGAGGCACGCTCCGCTTTTTCATTTGAATACTCCTTTGCTTCTCTTATATCTTTTAGCTTTTATCTTGTTTAAAGCTGCTAGTTGTTGATGTTAAACTCTCTTGTTCTTCACTTATACTTGTTGGAGAGTTGTTATTGATAAATTGCTTGAAATGTGATATTGGAATGAAATGAAAGCCTGCATAGTCTTGTAGATCATTGTGTGGATACTTGATGCTTCTAAATTGTTTTGAGATATAAAGTTGAATGCTTAAACTTGCTGGTTATTTGAGTGGAAATTGATTAGTAAAGAAATACAGTTAAAAGCTTGAAACTGTGTGGTCTTTCGTAGTTGTTAATTCATAAAGTTAATCTTTCCATCAAAAGAACTGTTTGGTCAACAAGGGAGACAGTGTGGAGTGTTTTATGGTTATGATTGACTGATGTCTTATGTTACTCTGTTACCGGTTAATGTTGAATGTTTGCTTGATATCCTGCTAAGCCCAATAAATTCCGTACTGTGAGGGAATACTTCTCGTGCATCCAAATCCCAAAGCCAAACTATCTTGCCAGCTGGGTCCACCATATCTACCTATGCATGGTATTTCCTGCCATTCCAAGTAAATTTGTCATGTGCTACCTTTAAAACCTTCAAAATATTCTCATTTTGGTGCCTCTATTTTCAAGCTCATGAGGAAGTAAGGAGGGGGTTCGTTATAGCTTATGTCGAGCAAGGTTTTTCTTTACTTTACATTTCCCCCCCCTCTATTTCACCCGGTGTTCTTAGTTTACGTCCTCACTTGAATCAACCCGAGAGCGGCTTAAGAAAAATATAAATATAACTCACCATTCTCCTCCGCACAATGAAAATCTGAGAAATCAGCTCAAACATTGGTTAGTGGTGAAACAAAGGAGAAAGAGGAATGTACTCGTTCCTCTAAAACCATCCGCTCTCACAACTCTAAAGACCTTGCTTGACATAGGGGACTAATGGGCTTCTGAGCTATGTAATCGTTGACGGAATTATGCATCTCTCAAAATTGCTTTTATCTCTGTTTTTCAAAATCAAAAAGCTCTAGCACATGACTAATTCCTGCTTCCCTCTGCGAAGGGCCTTTCTTTTACTTTTAAATGTTGAGTCAGTTTTCCTTTTCGTTCTATCTCCACCAAAGCAAACATATAATATTGACCCTGGGTATCATTGATCATATTGCATCGTCAGATTAAACATGAATCTTTATATTGACTTTATCTATAAGATAAGCCATTGGAAGTTGAAGCTTTTTGCTAATACTTACATATTCCTTTGTGTTGATTCTCAAACACTTTGGTCGTGGAACCATTACCTTTGAGAATTTGTCAAATATTTGGGTCACATTGCTTTCATGTCTTTAACGTACTATTTATGAAAGGTTTTGCTTCAATGATTCAACTTGGTTATTCATTGCTTTCTTGCTATCAACTATAGACAATTGTTTTGTATCACTTCATTCACGTCCTATGCTTTATATTACTATCTTGATCAAGATTGTGTTGGTTGCATGTCTCATCAAAAAATTATTTTGTTATCACTTACCTACTCGAGGACGAGTAGGAGTTAAGCTTGGGATGCTGATACGTGTCAAACGTATCTATAATTTTTGATTGTTCCATGCTTGTTTTGTGATGTTGTCACATGTTTCTACTATCATATTATATCATTTTGAGGCATTTTATTGGACTAACCTATTGACAAGATGCCTAGTGCCAGTTCCCAGTTTTTGTGCTGTTTTTGTTGCAGAAAGTTACTACTGGAAATATTCTCGGACTTGGACGAAACTTTACGGAGATTTTTTATTGGACAAATGAAGACACTAGACAAAAGGGCGACCATGGGGGCAGCCCACAGGGCACATACGGGGTTGGCCCGCCGCCCAGGGGGCACCCACGGCCGCCGACCGTCCCTACCCCTCGGGACTCGCCTCCCCGAGGGGTTTTGCATATAAATTAAGTCTCGGAGAAAAAACCCTAAGCCCCGAAGGATTTTCCCAAATACGATACAGATCTCCGCCGCCATCGCCGATAAGTTTTGGGGGTTTAGAAGGTCCTATTCCGACACCCTGCCGGGACGGGGATCGACCGCCGGAGCCATCTCCATCAACACCGCTGCTTCCCGTGATGAGGAGGGAGTAGTCCCTCACCGGGGCTGAGGCTTATACAAGTAGCTAAGTGGTTATCTCTCTCTCCCATGATGTGATCTTTGTTGTGATCATGAGCTTTGTTAGTATAGTTGAATACATGATGTTTCCCTATGTGTAATTGATATGATTTAGCTTAAGTGGTGTCATCTAGTAAAAGTTCGGGAGTCACCGTTGTGATCATGGTATCTCGGTGACAGTGTGGGTGCCGTGTGTGACTCTAAAGATAATAGCTTAGAGGGATCTTCATCATGAGTTTGTTCTTTATTATTGTTGGATTGAATAGATCATGAGATTTCTTGATGCTTGTGTTATTGAAGAAAGAGACTATTTAAGAAATAGGTTGTGGTGTTTGTTAGTTCTATCTTTAGATGCGGATAGTGCACTAGTAGGAAAAGGCTTATAGGTGGATTACTTAGCCGTGGCGCACCACCTTTTTTGGTGCGCCACGAGTATATAGCCATGGCACACCAGACACAGGTGCGCCACGCGTAGGCCATTACCCGTGGCGCACCAAAATAGTGGTACGCCACGGTTAAGTGCACGCTAGATCGATGGAGGGGCACCCTCCCTAGTCATGGCGTACCCAAGCCTTGTGCGCCACGGGTAAGTGTATAGCCGTGGCGCACATTATTCCAATGCGCCACCAAAATAATGGCCCCGGAGCCAAATTTTAACCCAACATAGCCGTGGCGCACCGCAGTTTGGTGCGCCACGAGTAACCTCTTAGCCGTGCCGCATCGCTATGTTGGTGCGCCACGGGTAAGTTTGCTGCTTTTGTGCTCCCATGCACCCCCCCCCCCCGTGATCGCCTTTTCAGTTTTGGAAACGCAAAAAGAAAATGTTAAAAAAATTTAAAAATAAAATCCTTTCAAATGTGGTTATGTTACGTAACCTACTTGTTAGGAAAAATATGAAACATGATTTTCGACGGATTTTGCAATAAATCATTATGGAAAAGTAAAACGGCGATAACTTTTGCATACGAACTCGGATTTCGACGTTTAATACCTTAAAAAAACTAGAGAAAAATAAAGTCCTCACTTACCCGTGGCGCATGGAAAGAGTGGTGCGCCACGGGTAGTTTCAATAGTAGTGGTGCATCAGTATGAGATGCGCCACGGGTAACCTGGGGGGGCAACACCACGATCCGATGGCTCCCGGTGATCCGACGCCTCACAGCGACTTAAACAAGCACACAATCCGTGTGCTCCTTTCTTCTTGTTTCTGATTGGTCGAGAGGATAGAGGCATGGATTGGCACCTCTCCTCCTCCTCTCTTCCTCCTCTCTATCTCCTCCTCCTCCTCCTCTCTTCCTCCTCCTCCTCTCTTACTCCTCCTCTTCATCTTCTCCTCCTCGACGGCCGGCTAGCATCCGCACGAAGGCAGCGACTTCCTCCACGAGGGAGAGCTCTTCCACGACGGCGCCTCCTCCATGACGGCGAGCTTCTCCACAACGGCCGACGACCTTCTCCACGAGGGCGAGCTCCTCCACGACGGAGCCTCCTACACGACGGCGAGCTTCTCCACGATGGCCGGCAACCTTCTCCACGAGGGCGAGCTCCTCCACGACAGCGCCTCCTCCATGACGGCGACCTCCTCATGATGCCACCTCCTCCATGACGGTGATCTCGATGGCCGACGCCTCCTCCATGACGGCGACCTCCTCCACGACGGCACCTCCTCCATGACGGCAACCTCGACGGCGACCTCCTCCATGATGCCACCTCCACGACGGCCGGCGAGCTTCCGGACACGCCGACGTCGGCAGTGGCCGGTGTTTTTTTTTAATTCGGAAATTGATAGACGTGGCGCACCAAAATTAGGTGCGCCATGGGTATGTGCATATAGCCGTGGCGCAGGAAAACGAGGTGCGCCAATAGAAGGTGCGCCACGGCTAAGTTTATATACCCGTGGCGCACCATGTTGCCTGCGCCATGGCTAAATATTTACCCATGGCATGGCAATCCGTGGCGCAGGGGGCTGCGCCACGGCTAAGTCTTTTTTGGTGCGCCACGGGTAGCCTTTTTTGTGCTACTGGTGACAGCATGAAGTGTCCATAGATGTGGAATACGAACTTTAAGGTGTGCTTTTCGTAGCCCTACGCAATTCTCGTCCTATTTGATCCACGAAAGAATGATCTCCGAGTAACGTCTACCATGCATGTATTTTTGTGGGAATTATCATGTGTTTAATTATGTTAATGATGTTGAGAGTAGTCACTAGTGAAAGTATGAAGCCTGGGCCTTGTTTCCAAGCATTGATACACCGTTTTTAGTCACATTTGTCACTTGTTCGCTTGCTGCCATTTTAATTACAGAATTACAAAACCTTGTTTTACCATCCATATTACCCATATTTTAATATCTCTTCGCCGAACTAGTGCACATATACAACTGACAATTGTATTAGGTGTGTTGGGGATACAAGAGACTTCTTATATCTTAAGTGCAGGGTTGCTTGAGAGAGGATACATTCACCTTACACCTCCTTGAGATCGATAAACCTTGGGTTACTCACTTAAGGGAAATTTGCTGCTATCCTACAAACCTCTACGCTTGGAGGCCTAACAAGTCTATAAGAATAGAAGCGTGTAGTAGACATCAGTATCCACCTCATCAATCATCTTGGAGCAATCCTAGCATTCCACATCAGCAACCTGCCATGTGACTATTTTTATTTTTTCCCACCTGATTATCACTATGGAACGTTATTACCTAAAAATAGTCCGCATATTTCCTCTCCACTATTGTAACCGAACAGTCACAACGTTAAGACGTTTATGCATGAGATGATTGACTCTTGCTCTCCTAAAACATCACGGCTTTTGATTGCCAAATGAGAACCGGTCAGTATTTAACTTGGCCTTGGTCCCATTTCCGCTTCATGTACCACTTCATTCCAGTAAATCTGCTAGAGCTCTCATCAGTTAAGGAAAAGGATAGTGAGACAGGAAATTCAGTTTGGCAGATACACTCAGGTTGCAGATGGATCGTTGGTTCTTTTGCTACTGTGTGAACCTCTATTGATTTGGCTACATGTTTTCGGCGGTTTTATGTAGTCTCCACTTTATCTGGTTTTTGGGTATTGTCAGCCCCAATACATCATTGCCTCATTTGTTCACGGATGTTTACTTCTAGATTGTGCATCTACTCTTCTACTTCGATAATATATTGGGTGCTACACTTCTATAATTTTGCTCATTTCATACATTCTTTCACCACATCCCATTTATTTTTAGCTGCAATCCAACTTTCAGGGGATAGTATATATATATTAACCTCAATGGAATTATCATGATATATGTTGCAGAGTTATTACATGTTTTCTCTCTTTTAGCGTAATTACATGTTTTCTGGTTTTGCGTACTGTTGTATGGAAGTGAATGTTCATATTACACTTACCTATGTCAACCTGTGAACCGACGCTAAAAAGAACACCTAGATAAAGTTATATTATTTTCTCACAATTGGATTGATAATCCGTGCACTTCCATGGGTGAATTTCAGAGGTGAAGTTAATCGTACTATTTGTATCAAATAAGCCATGATCATATATATTTGATTATATCCATATAGTTTTTATATGTCTACTTACTTTGTTTTCTCTAATATTTGTTACCAATTTTCGCAGCAACGCGCGGGGTATCATCTAGTTCCTCTAAAAGCCTTGCTTTAAATGGGGGACTAGCTAGTTTCTTTACTGTGAAGTCGTTGACGAAAGCATGCACATCTCAAAACTGTTTTACTTCTGTCAAAAAAATAATAAAAAGCTCTAGCACATGACTAATCCCTGCTTCCCTCTGCGAAGGGCCTTTCTTTTACTTTCATGTTGAGTCAGTCTTCCTCTTCCTTCTTAACTCCTCAAGCAATTACTTGGTGTCAACTTTGTTTCATGTTTTACGTCATGTTATCTTTGTGTCTAACTGTAAAAACTTTGTATTGTCTTTATCTTGAGATAAACAAGTTGCAAGTTGAAGCTTTTTGCTAAACTTAAATCTTCCTTTGTGTTGGCCAAACTCCTTTGTTGAACTAATATGGCTTTGTGAGATATCAATCATTGTCATATGTTATACTTTTAAATCTCCAAAGTACTCTTTTCTAGTAAATTCTTGTTTAGATGTTACATCTGGTTAATCATTGTTTGTTTCATTCAATGAATCTTTGTTTTAGATCAATGCATTCAGTTTATAAGCTTTACATGATTACATTATCAAGATTGTGTTGGTAGCATGTCACTTCAAAATTTATTTTGTTATCACTTACCAACTCGAGGACGAGCAGGAGTTAAACTCGAGGACGAGCAGGAGTTAAGCTCTCCGACGTATCTATAATTTTTTATGTTCCATGCTTGATTATATATCAGTGCCACATGTTTCTATAATGTTTTATATCATTTTGCATGATTATGGAATTAACCTATTAACAAGATGCCCAGTGCCCGTTCCTGTTTTCTGCTGTCTTTTTGTTTCAGAAAAGTTGTTCTGGGAAGTTTCTCGGAACGCGCGGAAAATTTACGGGATTTATTTCCAAGCTGAAAGAAAGACGAAGCCATAAGGACGCCCACCAGGCGTGGCCCCACCCTAGGCCGTGCCTGGGCCCCACCTGGGCGACTCCTTCGCCTCCTCGAGTTACCTCTTCGCCTATAAATTAGTCTTCGTCCTGAAAACCCCTAAGAACCCGATCATTTTCCCAGAAGACGTCTGAGGCCGCCACCATCGCCAACCCTAGTTCGGGAGGGTTCTGCAGCTCATCTCGACACCCTGCCAGAGAGGGGAATCGACACCAGAGGCATCTACATCACCATGCGTGCCTCCGGAGTGATGCGTGAGTAGTCCACCACGAGACTACGGGTCCATAGCAGTAGTTAGATGGTTGTCTCTCCTCTTTGTACTCCATTGCTTAAATATTGTGAGATGCCTATCATGATCAAGATCATATTATCTGTAACTGCTACATGATTGTCTTTGCATGGATCCGATGAATTGTGGAAGTCATTACCTTTGTTCATCTATGTGTTGTGTTTTATCTATGATCTTGCATGCTCTCCGATGCTAGTGGATGGTTGTCCAAGTAATTATGAGTGTTGTATGAGGGAGTATTTATGCTAGATAGTGGGTTCATGCCTCTCTTTGTCTGAGCTCAGGTTGACAGAAACGATTAAGACTAGAGATGTTGATGGGGGGATACTTTATGGGTAGGCCCATGGACCCGGAAAGTAGACCCGCCAAGACCAAGAAGGCCAACGTCGAGTCACGAGACGAGTCACATGGGCTGGGCTGGAGACAAGCCGACCAGGGCCCGTGTGGAGAAAGAGACTCGTCCAAAGGAGGAGTCCAAGTACAACCCGGAGTCTAAACTTGGAAGACCAAGACGTAGAGTAGGACTCCGTGTTCTAGTATGACTCGGTATAGCCTGTAATTCCAGAGACCCGGCAGCCTTTATAAGCGGGGTCCTGGATCGTAGTGAGCTAAGCTTCAACCAATAGAGAAACCCTACCCACCAGAGAGAAGTCACCGGCTCCTAAGTTGTGGGAGCCGGGTCCTTGTAATCGAGATACAATCAAGAGCAAATAACATAGAAGCAGGAAGTAGGTCTTTACCTCGAATCAGAGGGGCCGAACCTGGGTAAATCCTTGTTCCCCGACGAGATTAACCGTTCCCACGTACTTCAATCACCAATGGCCCCAGAACTCATCTTCCCTGAGGAAGAACTTGCCGTGACAACCCCACGACAGTTGGCGCCCACCGTGGGGCCTACGGTGACGAAAGGAGTTGAGATCGTTGGAGCTGCTCGTCGAGCTATGGAGAAACTCGCCATCGGGCGGGTCTACACGGATGAGCATGGAGAGACCGAGATCGATGACTCAGGCTGGACTTCGGAGATGAACGAAGTCGACGAAGGCTACCAGCTTGTCTTTGGAGGAATCAACGTGTTCGTCGGGATGGTTTGCGCGTCGGGTCTTCGCGTGAACTCGGCGGAGTCAGTATCAGAGCCAACCATTGTCGTCGAGTCCGACGGCGAGGAGTCGGTCGGAACTTCAGAGGTCGGCATCATCGCCGAATCTGAGGGACCCCTAGCTGAGGAACCAGAGGTGATGCAAGAGTCAGATTCAGATTATGATGCAGATTCAGAATCCATCCTACCCTTGTTTGAAGATCGGCTTGGGTACGGGATAGAGGAAGAGGATTATGAGGAGTCGCCAGTACGCACTCGTGTTGTGGGAGTCTACATGTCTGGAAACACAGGGAATCAGTTCGATCCGACTCTATTGACAAAGGAAATTAATGCAAGTAATGCCGCTGAGAGGGCGGCCGAGTTAACCAACGCTCGTGCTGCGTTGGAGAAGCAGCTAGCTGATATTACAGAGGCAAACCGTAGACTAGCCGCGGAACAGGCCCGAGTCCAGGATGAAGCTCAAGTTGTGCGGAGGCGCCGCGAGGAGCTTACTTCAATTCAACACCGCAGAGCCAGGAGTCACTTGCATGATGGAGTCCACATCAATCCAACCAATCTATTCATCACACCTAACGGTTCAGGCAGAGGAGCCGGACTAGGAGGCTCAGCGGCAGCAGGAGGCGCCGCAGGAGGAGCCGGAGGACCACCACCACCACCACCACCCCCAGAAGGATCGGGAGGCAGCCGTGTCAACGGACCACCGCCTGAAGGAGGAGTCGGAGGAGGAACATCTGGTGGCTTAGGGTCACAGCCTAACAGATTTCATACCCCAGAGGGACATTACTCTAATCCTATGGACAACGTACATGCGGCGACTCTGAGATTGGAGAATATTGTGGTACCAGAGGGACCAGCAGGACAGGAGACTCGTGAGGCTATCGAGCTACTGAAGACAGCTTTGACTCAGCAAGCTTTGTACCCAACCTTTCCAGATGCAAGTAGGCTACACTCAACACCCTTTAACTCAGGTACGAGGAGTCGGCACGGTGAGTCCAACCCGGCCAACTCTACGAGTGCAAGGCGTCGTGAGCTAGTGAGGAATCGTGCAAACATGCCAACTGCTTCACAGGCTCAGCTAGTGGTTGATGAAGCAAGGCAACGACAAGAAAGAGAAGCAGCAAGAGCTCGGGAGGCAGAAAGGGACAGAGCATTAGTGGGCGCAGCCAACCCGCCTCAGCCAACCCGGGTGCATGAGGAGGTGACTTCTCCTGGTGCTTCCCCAGCATTAACAGGGCCAGAGTGTTTGTCTGATGCCATCAGGTCCGAGTCCTTCCCCAGCAGTTTCAAGGAGCCGCGCAAGGTTCCAAACTATGAGCCAAACATGGACCCGACCTCTTGGTTGGGTACATACGAGATGGCAATGAGTATTCGCAATGCCACAGGTAATCTGTGTGCCAAGTTTATGTATCTTATGATGGAGGGAGCAGCCAAGGTTTGGATGCGCAACTTGCCTCCTAGGTCAATCAACTCTTGGGAGCAATTGAAGGCGGCTTTTATTCAGAACTTCCAGGGCACATGCAAAAAACTCAGCACCATCGAGGACCTAGAGCGGTGTGTCCAGAGGAAGGGCGAGTCAGCAAGGCACTGGATGAAGCGAGTCTCAGAGATCATTAACTCCTCACAAGGACTCCCACCAGTTTCAGTGTTAATGGCGATGGAGAGAAATTGCAGTTACAATCCCTTGAGTTGGAAGCTAGGTCGTATGAAGGAGAGCCTGAATCAAGGTATTCCCCTTACGATTGGTGAGATCATGGCAGGTGCTAATAAGCACGCTGCCACATGACAAAACAAAGGATCAGGAGGAAGGAACTAAAGGACAAGGTGGCAATGGTCAGAATCAGAACCAGAATCAAGGTGGTGGCAAGAGGCCATATGGAGACAGCTCTGACCTAGTGGCCAACACAAACACTGGAGTCAGACGCAAGGACAATAATTCTGGTGGATACCAAGGCCGTACTCCAAGCACAGAGGAGGTCTTGAGAATTCCCTGCCCTAAACATGCCAAGAACGGTAGATGCGGTCATACCTTGGGACAGTGCGTAGATTTGCAGCGCGCCAGGTTCCAAGGGCCAGGAGGAGGTAACAACAATGGTGGATATAGAGGAAACAATGGAGCCGGAGGACCCGGCAATAACGGTGGAGGAGCCGGCAATAACCCAAACCAACCTCAAGGAGGAGGTCACCAGCAGGGCGGGTTCCAGCAGAACCCGAAGCAGCTCAATGATGGCAATGGTCAGTATTATGTCACAACTCGGCAGCACAACCCGAGTCGTGGCAGCTACCATGTCTTCACAACTAGTACGTCCAAGCGTTCCAAGAAGTTGAAAGTCAGAGCAGTTAATGCAGTAGAGCCGGCCCTTCCACAGTGGCTCAGGTGGTCAGAGCAAACCATCACATGGAGTCGGGCAGATCATCCTCCAAGAGTCGACGAGCCAGGGCAGTTAGCCTTGGTGGTAGCACCTCAAGTTGGGGGCTATACATTAAACAAAGTGCTTATGGATGGTGGAAGCAGTATCAACATCTTATATTATGACACATTCAAGAGGATGCAGCTGCAAGATAGACAGCTAATTCCAACAGAGACAGTGTTCCATGGGATAGTACCAGGGAAGTCGGCCAAGCCCATTGGTAAGATTTATCTTGAGGTTGCTTTTGGCACAGTGGAGAATTTTCGTTCAGAGATTATGCCCTTTGAGGTAGTGGACCTTAAGAGCCCATATCATGCTCTTTTTGGTCGACCTGCATATTTTAAGTTTATGGCCAGCCATGTTATGTGTACTTGAAGCTCAAGATGCCAGGTCCAGCAGGAGTCATTACAGTTAATGGCAGCAGACAGATGGCATTGGAGTGCGAGTTAGGTGATGCAGCTATGGCTGAGACAGCTTGTGCTCAAGAGGAGCTGAAGTTTTACAAGGCAAACGTGGACCCGGAGGACAACTCGGTCCTTAAGAAGCCGGCCACAGAGGAGAAGATGAAATTCAAGTCAGCTCAGGACACAAAGCAAGTCGACTTTACCCCTGGCGACTCTTCCAAGCAGTTCACCATTGGGGCACACCTCTCTGATAAATAGGAAAGCGCGCTCGTCGAGTTCATCCGTGAGAACCGGGACGTTTTTGCATGGAAGCCATCTGACATGCCAGGAGTCCCGAGAGAACTCGCCGAGCATAGTTTACATGTTAATCCTAATGCAAGACCAGTTAAGCAGGGTCTGCGCAAGTTTCATGATGACAGGAGGAAAGCCATAGGAGAAGAGGTGGCTCGGCTCCTCGCAGCCGAGTTCATCAAGGAAGTCTTTCACCCAGAGTGGGTGGCCAATCCAGTGTTAGTACCAAAGAAGACAGGAGAGTTGCGTATGTGCATCGACTTCACGGGCCTAAACAAGCATTGTCCTAAGGACCCGTTTGCACTACCTCGTATAGACCAGATCATCGACTCCACAGGCGGGGTCAGAGTTGCTTTGTTTCTTGGATGCATACTCAGGGTACCATCCAGATCAGACTCAACATAGAGGATGAGCTGAAGACGTCCTTCATCACGCCCTTTGGAGCATTTTGTTACACAACAATGCCCTTTGGACTCAAGAATGCAGGAGCTACATATCAGAGGTGTATCCAAAATTGTTTCAAGAAACAGATTGGAAGGAATATTCATGCTTATGTGGATGATGTAGTGGTCAAGTCTCAGAAGGCCGACTCTCTGATAGCAGACCTGACAGAAACGTTTGAGAACCTACGCAAGTACAAGATGAAGCTCAACCCAACCAAGTGTGTCTTTGGAGTCCCTGCGGGCAAACTCCTAGGCTTCATCGTTTCAGAGAGAGGCATTGAGGCAAATCCAGAGAAAATCAAGGCTATCCATAACTTGCAGAAGCCGACTTGTCTGAAGGACGTTCAAAAGCTCACTGGATGTGTGGCAGCGCTGAGCAGGTTTATTTCAAGACTCGGGGAGAAGGCGGGTCCTCTCTACCGACTCCTGAAGAAGTCAGATAAATTCCTATGGGATGAAGAAGCTGACCGTGCTTTTGAGGAGTTGAAGAAAACTTTGTCAACAGCACCAGTGCTCGCAGCTCCTACAGATAAGGAGCCCATGCTATTATATGTAGCTGCCAACGAGAGAGTTGTCAGTGCAGTAGTAGTGGTGGAACGATCAGAGGAAGGAAAGGAGTACCCAGTGCAGAGACCTGTCTACTACATCAGTGAAGTTCTCACAGAGTCAAAGCAAAGGTACCCACAGTGGCAGAAGTTGGCCTATGGAGTTTTTCTTGCAAGTAGAAAGCTCAAGCATTATTTCCAAGAGCATCCAATTAAGGTGGTGAGTTCAGCACCGCTGGCAGATATTATACGCAACAGAGAGGCAACAGGGCGAGTCGCCAAGTGGGCAATTGAGTTGGGTCCTTATCATATCACATATGAGCCAAGGACAGCGATCAAATCTCAAGCTTTGGTTGATTTTGTCAATGATTGGACAGATTTTACATCTTCACCAAGCACCCCTTGCACCAAGTATTGGACAATGCACTTTGACGGGTCCAGACAGTTAGAGGGCTCAGGAGCCGGCGTGGTGTTAACCTCACCTAAAGGAGATAAGTTAGCATATGTCCTTCAGTTACACTTTGATTGTACCAACAACATGGCAGAGTATGAGGCTTTGCTACATGGCCTGCGTTTGGCCAAGGAGATGAACATCAAGCGTATCAGGTGTTTTGGAGACTCGGATCTCGTAGCTCAGCAAGTGTCTGGAACCTGGGACTCGAAGGACGCAAACATGGCAGCTTATAGAAGAGCAGTCGAACAGATAGCCGGGTTCTTTTCTGGTTATCAAGTGGAGCATATTGACAGGCGCAAGAACGAGGCTGCTGATGCGTTATCACGACTCGGCTCTCGTCGAGAGAAAGTACCACCAAATGTGTTCTTGGATGAACTCCATCACCCTTCAGTCAAGTTGCCCACAGA
Source organism: Puccinellia tenuiflora (assembly GCA_012064385.1). Lineage (NCBI taxonomy): Eukaryota > Viridiplantae > Streptophyta > Magnoliopsida > Poales > Poaceae > Puccinellia > Puccinellia tenuiflora. The sequence goes on along the minus strand of QRDG01000793.1, from coordinate 825,725 downwards.
GGAGGAGTTAGCTTTTCCAGACCCAGAGTCGGCACTTGTTAGCAGGCAAAACGAGCAATCCCAACGTGGACAGAGCCCTACCTAGCATATCTCCTGCGGGGTGAACTCCCAAAGGATGAAGTCAAGCGAAAGCAACTCATCAGGCGATGCAAGTCCTACACAGTCATTGACGGCGAGTTGTACAGAAGGAGTGTTACTGGAGTCTACCAGAGATGTGTGTCTCCAGAAGAGGGCAAGCAAATATTGCAAGAGATTCACGCAGGAGATTGTGGTCATCATGCATCCACTAGATCCTTGGTGTCAAAAGCTTTCAGACACGGGTTCTTTTGGTTGACAGCACATTTGGATGCAGAGAGGATAGTTCGAGTCTGTGATGGATGTCAAAGGTACGCAAGGCAAGACCACGTGCCAGCTCAAGAACTCAGAACAATCCCTATCACTTGGCCGTTTGCAGTTTGGGGACTCGACATGGTAGGCCCTTTCTCAAAGTCGCCTTGTCAGAAAACCCATCTGCTAGTAGCAGTTGACAAGTTCACCAAGTGGGTGGAAGTGGAACCCGTCAGCAGAGTCGACGGTGCATCAGCTGTGAGATTCTTCAAGAAAATAGCAACACGCTTTGGATACCCTCATAGCATCATCACAGACAATGGTACCAACTTATCAGTTGGGGAGATGGCCAAGTTTTGTGGTGAGAACAACATCAGACTCGACCTAGCCTCAGTGGCACATCCACAGTCCAATGGACAAGCAGAGAGGGCAAATCAGGAGTTGCTGAAGGGAATTAAGCCTCGGCTCCGAGTCCCTTTGCTAAGAGCCGCCGGGTCTTGGGTTGAGGAGTTACCAGCAGTACTTTGGAGCATCAGGACGACTCCTAACAGATCCACTGGCTTCACACCTTTCTTCATGGTGTATGGAGCAGAAGCTGTCTTGCCAAGCGACTTGTTGCATGACTCGCCACGAGTCGCCAATTATGTTGAGACAGAAAACGAACTCGCCCGCCAGGACTCGGTCGATGCACTTGAGGAAGCAAGGGAGTTAGCCCTTGAAAGATCAGCAGTTTATCAGCAGGACTTGCGGCGATATCACGCACGCAGAGTCAAGACCCGGACTTTCCAGGAAGGAGACTTAGTGCTTCGCCTTGTCCAGAATAAGGAAGGGATGCACAAGTTATCTCCACCATGGGAAGGACCGTTCATCATAAGCAAGAATCTGAACAACGGATCGTACTATCTAATGGATGTGCGAGAGCCGGCAAGTGTAGGCAAAGGAGCTGATACAGCTCATACTCTAGACCCTTATGCAGAGGCAAAGAGGCCTTGGAACATAGCTCAATTACGTCCAGTGAGCCATGCCTAGATGTAATAGCATTGTTATGATCAAATGAAATAAAGCCGGCTTTTGTGAACATGAGTCCTTTAGTCGAGTCACCCAGTGAGTGCGCTTTGTTCTTTAAATTTTGATCATCAGGTTCTTGGGGGCTTGCTTTTCAGTGAAAAAAGTTAAGCTTAAACTCTTGGACCCGGCACAGTAGCCAAACTTTTCCTAGTCTTTTCGCTGGTAAGTCAGATGCATCCTGCACAATATGACCTATCTACAGGCATGACTTGTTTCTCTCTCTTATGGATCCTAAGGAACATATGAGTTAAGAACCTGTCAGCACAAGCTGTAAGAGAAGTCATGCAGGGCCTACTTATTCATCAGTGAAAAACTAGACGGGTTATAAGAACCAAGCCGATTGGCACAAATTCAAAATAGCTAACAAGCTAAATAGTTTAAAGCACCAGTAGTGCATCATTACAACTCAAATAGTAACACAGCATTACATAATAATCAAAAGTCATCCAGAGGGTTGTCTTTCAGAGGAGCTGACTCCTTCGCCAGAGTCGGGGAGTCCTTCTTAACAGGAGACTTGTCCTTTGTCTGGACAGCAGGAATTGAGGAGCCCTCCTTCACAGGAGATTTGCCTTGTGCTTCAGCAGCAGAGGAAGGAGCCGGCTTCAATGGAGGCTTGGTGGCGACTCTCTTCGTTTGAAAGCCAGTACCCTTGGGACTCTTCATGTGCTTAGCAAGTTCTGCTTGTTTCTGAGCGTCTCCAGAGACAGCTCTAGAAGGAGTGGGCGCAGCAGGAGTCTTCAGGGTAGGCTCAGCACTTGGAATAGGAGCCGCCGGTGACGATGAACTCGGACCGGCAGAAGAAGAGAATACACCAGCTGGGTCCTGTGATGGGCGGCCAAAGTTTACTATCTGAGGAGTTTCTGGAGCGACTCTTTTGTTCTCCAAATCATAATGATGAACCCATACCTCAGGGTCCATCTTATTGGCAATCTCGCAAGCATATGGCCGCACCAATTTTTCTTCGGCCTTGAAGTCATCCTGAGTAAAAGGTTTGCCATCCTCATGTTGCTCAGGCTTCCCCATTGTAAGCATTGCTGGCTCTAGGACAGTTGGATAGTAGCTGTGGGCTAAGGCCAAGATCCTGGTGGAGGCTCTCCTCATTGAAGATTGTTTCCACAGACGCATATAGCCTGGTGCTCTGGACAACTCGTCCACCAGACGTTCAGGCTCTTTGGGGCACTTGCCTTTATGATTCAGATACTTGACCACAGAACGGGCTCCCTCTTGTAGCCCATGACAGTAATCAAGCATCTCAGATAGTTGCTTGCTTGTGGGCAATTTAAGCTTTGGGGAGTCAGCCCCTGCAGAAAGGAAATCAAGGAGTCATTGTCAGTTGAAAAGCAATTCAGAAAGGTGCAAAAGGAAGCAAGCAAAAGTCATAAACTCACCAAATATATGTTGACACATGGCACCAATGCCTTTTTTGCAAGTGTTGAACACAGCTTGTAGGTCATTGTGTGCTTCTGAGCAATCTTTTTGGCCTCAGCCGACTCTTTCTTTACCTGCTCCAGTTGAGCAGCCAAGGTCTTCAGATCCTTCTCAAGCTGAAGGGAGTGTTCTTTTTCGGCCATGGCAGACCTGGCACTGGCAGCTGCCTGGTCCTCAAGTTCTTTCATATCTCTCTTCATCTTGGAGACAATGCACTGCAATTACAAGTCATAAAGCACAAGTGAGCTCCACAAGTCAAATAAAGAACTCATGAGCTCCAAGTCGTCACAAGTTAACAACTTGGCGCTTGGGGGCTACTCAGGAGTCAATTCTTTCTATCAGAAAAGCAGGCATGAGTCCTAGTTGACAAGTCATAAGCTCCAAGTCGCCACAAGTTAGCAACTTGGCGCTTGGGGGCTACTGGCAGATCAGAATTTTTCATCAAGTTAAGTATGAGTAGAGTGGACATATTTGCAGCTCCAAGTCGCCACAAGTTAGCAACTTGGCGCTTGGGGGCTACTCGCAGAACAGAAATTCTTCTTCAAGTAAGGTATCAGTGAAGTTACATATGTTGGTAGCTCCAAGTCGTCGCAAGCTGACAACTCGGCGCTTGGGGGCTACTCGTGCAAAAGTTTTTGGTCTAAGGACCCGACAGACAGTAAATTAGCAGCCCCGAGTCCTAGTAGAGCTAAGGACTCAGTGCTTGGGGGCTACAGTGTGCAAATTTTTTCTATATAGCAATTGAGTTCAGTATCAAATCAAAGCACCTATCCTAGTCACAAGTCACCACAGACAGGTGCTTGGGGGCTACTGAGATAGGATGATGCCAGAAAGCATGAAAGGTGAAGTCAGAAAAGCTTACTTCATGAACCATATGAAGAGACCTAAGAGCCACTTGTTCTTCATCCTTCAACCTCGCTGATTGATCGTTCAAGTCAACAGCTTCAGCATAAGCCTCAGAAAATGACATGTTGTCAGCTACTCGAAGTCGGCTGTAATCAGTTGATGACTTGATCTTGATGGACGGAGAGGCTGCAGGAGTCGGCTTCACAGGAGCCGGACGAACTTGGGGCGCAGTATCAGGAGTCGCAGCACCAGAGCTGGGCTGGACTATTGTTGGAGTCGCCGCCCGAGTCCTTGAAGGGGACTCGGGAATGGTTGGAGTCGTGGTTGCACCAGCAGATGCAGCAACTGAAGGACCTGTCCTTGTGCTGGTCGTTTCAGAGGCCGAAGGAGGTGCAGGTCCACGACCAGAAGGTGACATCAGCCATGCCTGGGAGCTTGGTTACCTTAGAGCAAGGCCGAGCCCTGAAATACACAAAAATAGAAGTCAGCACCAGAATTAGTGAAAAGGGAAAAAGCAGAAGTCATTTAAGTGCAAGTATAGAAACAAAGGAATCTTACCCAACATTGGTCTCCAGGTCCAAGGAGGCCTGAGAGTTTGAGGAAGGCATTGACATCCCAGAGTGATAGGAGTCGTCCTTTTGGGGAGGAGAGGCCGATTTCCGCTGGTGTGAGACTGGCAGAGGCTCAGGAGCATCTGCAGGCCCATCGGAACGCAGCTTCCTCTTCCTGGCGGCGATAACACTCTGCACGTGTTCTTCAGGCTTAGTGGGAGAGCGAGAGGACCCAAGGACTCGTGAGAGTGGTACCTTGGGAACAGCCTCTCGAGAGCCATTAGTGTTTGAGGCTGGAGAAGAGGAGGAGTGACTCCTAGCAGAGGACTCTGCAGATGGCGATGGTTGAGCAGCAGCAGAGGCAGTATCAGTTTGCCTAGTGGTGGGAGCCTCCGGAGAGGACTCGTCATCGTCAATCTCTTCCACGATGGGAGCCTCCTGAGAGGACTCCTCTTCATCAGCATTTTCAGTTGGAGCCTCTGGCGAGGACTCCTCATCGGCAGCATCATCATCAGCGGGAGCCCCCTGGGAGGACTCCTCATCCGCATCATCAGTGTCTTCTGCCACAGTAGGTTTGATCTGTGGCAGGAATCTCTTCTTCAGCTTCAGCCTCAGCTTCAGCTTTATTCTTAGTACCAGCTCCAGAGGCCGGCTTCCAGAAGGAGTCGGTGAGCTGCAACAGAGTCAATAAACGTGAGTCAGTAAGCAGTACAAGTGAGATCAAGGTTGAAATAAAGTAGAGAATTATACTTACATCAGGAGCTGGGTTGGTCGAGCAGAAGGGCTGGAGCCCGAAATGAGCTTGATCCTTCACCGGTTTCCCAGTCAACTTTTTGATGAGTCGACCAAGTTCGGGTCCATCAGACAGCTTGCTCCGTAACTCGGAGGTCATCACCAGCGCATCTGGTATATGAGCAGATCAGTCGAGTCCTAGGACTCAGTGGCTGGATTCTCCAGGTCGTCCAGCAGCGGACAAGATCCATATTTTCTAAGTTGTGGGACAAGAGGGCCCGGATGCGAGTGATCAGAGACTCGACTCTTGGCCGGTCGGCCTCTGGGCACCTAGCTTTCATCAGAGGAGTCGCCCGAAGGCGGTCCTCAGAGAACAAGGGAAGTTTTGGCTCATTTGCAGGGGAGGTGTCCTTGCAATAGAAGAAGGTTTTTTGCCAATCCTTGATGCGATTGGGAAAGATTGGCTTTGGGAAGACAGAATTGAGGCGCCGTTGAAGAGCGACGGCGCCACATTGGAGAAGAGGGCCCCCAGAGGTCTCGGGCTGAGGGTTGCAGTAAAAGAGCTCAAGCCAGAGATTGATGTCAGGCTTAATCTGGAGGTAATCCTCACAGAGAACGACGAAATTGGAAAGGGTGAGAATGGAGTTAGGAGCCAGATCGTGAATTCGCAGCTCGTAAAGTTCGAGGAGCTGGCGGAAGAAAAGATCGCCGGGGGGAGAAAATCCGCGGAACAGGTGCTCCACGAAGACAACTACTTCACCCTTAGCGGGAGAGGGAACAATCTCATCCCCTGGGGCCCGAGCTTGAGCGCTAGAGGGAATCAAACCTGAGAGCCTATGGGTCTTCAATTGCTCCGCCGTGACCACAGATCCACCCCAATCGGCGGAGATCGATCGCTTGGAAGAGGATTTTGCGGCGGCGGCGGCCGCGGCGGCGATGTCCACCGTCCTGCTCGACGAGGTTGCCTTGGCCTTGGATGTGGTCTTTGTGCGCTTGGGAGCCATGGCGTGCGGGCGGTGCGTGCTGGGCGCGGGAAGAGATGGGCGTGAAGAGAAAGGAGAGGTTTGAGCTGAAGGGGCAAGTGAGGTTAAACCTAACCCTTCGGTATTTATCGAGAGGGTAAAACCCTAAGAGAGTTACAGTGCAGGTCCACAGTAAACTGTGGATAACGTTTCGCTATTAAGCAGTTCAGTGGTTAACAGATAGAAAGGACACAGCGCAGAAAAGTTAAAGTCACAGAATTGGAAGAAGCCGGCTTGTCCCAGAGTGGCGAGTCCTGTGGCAGTGAAAGTCGAATTGTCCAGTCCTTGTTCGCAAGAGTCACAACAGACCCGGCCAGCATGTGCAAGGGCAAGGGTGATGGCTTGAACAAGGGCTGAGTATAGACTCATCCTTTATATTTTTATGTCTTTATGCAGGAATTCATCTTGGAGCTAGCAGCAAGCGACTTTTGAGCCTGTAGCTCAAGTGGAAGGAGTCGGCCCAGGGAGTCGAACCAACAAGTCAGAGAAGCCGCCAAGCTGCGCCCAAGATAAATTCGGGGGCTACTGATGGGGGGATACTTTATAGGTAGGCCCATGGACCCGGAAAGTAGACCCGCCAAGACCAAGAAGGCCAACAACCGAGTCACGAGACAAGTCACATGGCTGGGCTGGAGACAAGCCGACCAGGGCCCGTATGGAGAAAGAGACTCGTCCAAAGGAGGAGTCCAAGTACAACCCGGAGTCTAAACTTGGAAAGATCAAGACGTAGAGTAGGACTCCGTGTTCTATTATGACTCGGTATAGCCTGTAATTCCAGAGACCCGGCAGCCTTTATAAGCGGGGTCCTGGATCGTAGTGAGCTAAGCTTCAACCAATAGAGAAACTGTTGGGAATATGCCCTAGAGGCAATAATAAAATGGTTTATTAGCATATTCATGTTTATGATAATAGTTTATTCTCCATGCTATAATGTATTAACCGGAAACATAATACATGTGTGGAATATAAACACCAGGTGTCCCTAGTAAGCCTCTACCGGACTAGTTCGTTAGTCAAGAGATGGTTAGAGTTTCCTAACCATGGACTTGTTACAGTCACTTGATAACGGAGTCATATCATTAGGAGTAATGATGTGATGGACAAGACCCAAATAATAAAGAGTTGCAATTGATCGTGTCACACAAGTTTCATTGCCAACACTTTTAGTATGCCAAGTATAGTTTCCTTAGACCATGAGATTATGTCACTCCCGTTTACCGGAGGAATGCTTTGTGGACATCAAACATCACTTCGTAACTGGGTGATTATAAAGGTGGCTTTCAGGTATCTCCGATGGTATTTATTGGGTGACATGAATCAAGAGTGGGATTTGTCCTTCCTTGTGACGGAAAAGATATCTCTGGGCCCTCTCGGTAATATAGCATCGGAAAGGTTGCAACCATGTGATTAAGTGGTAATCACGGTGATCCTATATTATGGACGAGTAAAGAGAATTTGCCAGGGTAACGAGATAAAACTAGATATGGAGATATCGACGATCAAATCTCGGGCAAATTAAATATCGGTGAGACAAAGGGAATCGTATATGAGATTAAGAATCTCCGGCATCGTGGTTCAATCGATAAAGAACTTCGTTGAATATGTGGGAGTCAATATGGGCATCCCGGTCCCGCTATTGATTATTGATGGCGCCACGATGATGGAGATCATGCCGGGGATGGAGATCTTGCCGGTGCTTTGAAGATGGAGATCAAAAAGCATAAGAAGAAAGGCCATATCATATCACAATTATGAATTGCATGTGATGTTAATCCTTTTATGCACCTTATTATTATGCTTAGATGTGATCGCGACGGTAGCATGATAAGGTGATCTCTCATGTTAATATCAAGATGTGTTCTTCCCTAGTATGCACCGTTGCCAAAGTTCTTCGTTTCGAAGCACCACGTGATGATCGGGTGTGATAGATTCAACGTTCACATACAACGGTGTAAGCCAGATTTACACACGCGGAAATACTACGGTTTCCTTGACGAGCCTAGCATGTACAGACATGGCCTCGGAACACAAGAGCCGAAAGGCTAAACACGAGTCATATGGATGATATGATCAACATGGTGATGTTCACCATTGAAGCTACATCATCTCACGTGATGATCGGTTGTGGTGTAGTGGATTTGGATCGTGTGTCACTAAACAACCAGAGAGATGTTGAGTTTAGTGGGAGTTCATTAAGATGAACTAAAATTATCATAAACAAAAGTCCAGATGTCTTTGCAAAATCCTGTAGATCATGGCCGACTACGGTAGTCTGTTCGTTGCTGAAAAACTGCGTCTCGATGGGTCAATTTTGTTAAGTGGTACCTGCGTTTGAAAGAAGTCCTAAACACCCATGCTCAGCTCTACGTGCTAGAAGAACCAATAGGAGATAAACCCAAAAACTTTTCTGCAAGTGGTGAAGAGTACATAGAGTGGTTTTGAACCACCTACTTGAAAGTCAAGTGGATGATGTGCCCCTTCATGAATTCTGACCTAAGTAGACAATTCAGAACTTGACTACAATGGAGATTGTTGGTGAGCTAAAAATTGTTTTTCAGCACAAGTTAGAATGTAAGGTTTGAATGTCTGAACGGTTTTCTTTCACTCAAGATGGAAGAGAACACTTGCTTGGAACAACACCTGAGGATAATGCATGAGATACTCATCGTCTAGTGCTTGTTGGAACCACGAGATGAATGACGGTTTCGCGATAGATGGGGTGATACACTCGCTTCTCCCCAGCTTAAGAAGTGTGTCGGAGACTAGGTCATGGGAGGGATTTGATCACTTTCTATGAGTTTGGTCTCGGATGCGTCATGTCAAAGTGGAACCATAGCAAGAGAAGTTGACAATGAAGAAAGTATATATGATAAACATGTTTAAGTGTTTAAGTCCAAATGCAATTGTGGCGGTTTCGATAAGTATTTGATACTCATTCTGTTTATGAAAACAGACCTGCTGCTTGAGATTTGCATAAAGGATATGGGAAGACGTTGCGGAATAGTGGCAATCAATGAGTTGATGCTGGCAACGATCTGTCTCTACATTTATCATTTGGATTAGAGGATTTGAATAAGTGTTGTAATCGAATTAAGTGTGATTTTAATTAGTGTGGCTTGCTTATGTGAGACGGTTATTCATGTTAAAGACAATGGTTGTTCTATTTTCATGAGTGATCCTTTTTGGAATCACAAGTTTCGATTATAAGTGTGTTATTCTTATTATAATCTAGATGATAAATTGGTTGAACATTTATAAAATATGTGACATACTAAAATATCCAAAACTTAATAATGACAATTGTTTTAGTCATGCTAAAGATTGAATAACATTTTGTTGTTTTATCAATGCGCCTTGTTGAAGGAGTATGACTAAAAATGCCACCCTTTGGAAGTGTTCATGAGTTGCCGAAAATAAACACAAGTGTTGGTTGTATTTTCAGCAAATGTGAGATGTCATTATTTGTGCGCTCCGTCATAAGTGATATGAGTAATGGTGTATTTATTCGAGTTATGATATTTGATGAGATCAAATAAATTTCTGGAGTTAGGATATTAAGGTAACAAGAAAATTGAGTCTTTATGATTGATCAAAAGAGACAAAATCTTTGGTTATATGTTAGTATGTGGACTTGTGAGAAGTGTTATCACAAATTACAATGTTTAGAATATTTCAAAGGAGTTTGATATGTCCTAAGATATGTAATCACACACTATTTGATATTGTGTGGTCTCCAAAGAAGGGATTTATTTCGGGGGTTTCATAATAGCATTTAGATTTATTTGATAAACACTCTGTTTAGAAATAAGGATCTATTAATGATTTGCATTTCGCATATGAGTTATGTGAAACAGTGGTTTCATTAATTATGAGATAATTAGAAACTATTGCAAATAAAGTTTGTAGTATATTCATATGTGACTATGAATAGAGATTCCACAATGAGAGACTAAAAGGGACAAATCAATTGTTGATTGTGTTAAATGTTTTAGTGGATTTATCGTGAAAGTTTCATTGATAAAAGAATTGATGGGAATGGAAAGCTAAACGCCTTGCTTGTTTATGTATCAAGTGGCACATATGTAAAGTGCTATGTTGGTTAAAACTTGACACATAAAGGAATTGATGATGGTGATCATTGAATTTCGGTTTAGCTTGTCTAAAGAAACGTAGGATTCAAGAATATAAAATTTTGTCAGGTTACAAAATAATATCATGATTTACTTGTCATGTTTGAGAAACAAGACATACCTACGAAACTACAAAAGAATAGAAACCTTAAATACGAAAGTGACTAGGAGTCATCCTATGGTTAAGTTTAAAATCACAAAGTAATTGTTGCTTGATTTTGTGAAAGTGATGTTTCACATATTATTCCTCAAAGGTGTTTTGTAGAGAATAAATAAAACTTAAAGCTAGTAGAGTACTAGTGTTCGTATAAAGAGTTCTCGATATTAATTAAGAATTTTGGGGGTGTCCAAAATATCGAGAAATTACACGAGTGTGATCTAATTAACATATGTGGTGACATATATTAGTTTAGAGCAGAAACTATTTTCCAAGATCAAAATATGTGGTGACATAGTTTGAGTGGGAGCTAGTTAAATCATGGTCAAATATAATGATAACATATTTCTGAGTGGGAGCCAAAGTGGTTTCACAATTTAATATGTGTATGGTGTATATTGAGTGGGAGTTTACAACATCTTGTTTGAGTGAAATGGAGATTTCATAAATGTTGTAAATATTTCAGGAGCCAAACGCATAACTTGTGAAGTTTAATTTGAATGTCAAATATCTATGGAGATAGATGCGTATTTTGTCGATAAATAAGTCAGGAACCAATGTATAACTTATGAAGTTAGTTTGAACATCAAATATCGATGGAGATGGATGTATCTATGGAGGATAGATATGTTTGATAAAGCATTATGTCAAGATGTTTTACCTAAGTAGATTTTGAAGGAGTTCAAAATAGAACAAGTGAAGAAAGGTTCATTTGCTTGTGAGAAATAGGTGAAACATTGAGTTGATAACTCAGTACAAAATGATGGTTGGAGGATATGTTAGAATTCGCTATGAATCGTTCATAGGACTAAACATATAAGAACCATGTGTTGTATTTGACGATATATGAACCCAAGTTCTGGTTAGAAGAACATGTTAAATGAGGAGTCATTTTTCTATGGAGTTGAGATAATAGAATCTAGAGATTGGTAGACTTGGTTGAAGTCATAAAACCAAACTAGATTGGGGATCTCATGATAGCAGAAGCGCAGCGAAAGCATGATCGGAAATATCGAAGTTACATGATTGCACTGTCGATTTGTGAGTCTACAACATATAGGAGTATATGATTAATTCAAGGATTAAAAGATATAATATTATGGTTTGAGAAATTTGTTTCAAGACTGAGTGAGTTCGGGTGCACATGCTATGTGAAAGTTCTCTTGACTGATCATACGTCATGAGCATAATGGGAAACGAAAATCTCACTCTCTAACCAAATATATTATATTCATCATGTGATGATGTGAATTATCATGTGATGATAATAGGTTATCATGAGATGATAAAGTAATGTCAAATTAGGTGACATTGACGTTTTGCAAAGAACATAAAGAACTGTATAGTACAGAGCACGGACAGAACCTCTTCCACGAGCAAACATGATCAGCACCGAGACTCCATGAGTGTTAGACACCATGAGTGTTGGATCGAGAAAATGTAAACTGGATTATTGACTCTAGTGCAAGTGGGAGACTGTTGGGAATATGCCCTAGAGGCAATAATAAAATGGTTTATTAGCATATTCATGTTTATGATAATAGTTTATTATCCATGCTATAATTGGTATTAACCGGAAACATAATACATGTGTGGAATATAAACACCAGGTGTCCCTAGTAAGCCTCTACCGGACTAGTTCGTTAGTCAAGAGCTGGTTAGAGTTTCCTACCATGGACTTGTTACAGTCACTTGATAACGGAGTCATATCATTAGAGTAATGATGTGATGGACAAGACCCAAATAATAAAGAGTTTGCAATTGATCGTGTCACACAANAAGTCAAGAGAGAATGGCTCACTCAATTTGCTGTCGGCAAGTTGTATTATTTATGACGGGAAAAGTTCACTTGTTTATATCCTGAAGTTCACCTCATTCATGAGGTAGGTTCACTTATTTGTCTGAAAAAATAATCACTTTTATCTATTGTAAAAAAAGAAGCCCACTTATTAAAGTTCACATCATCCAACATTGAAGTTCACTGTATACAAACAATGAAGTCTGATGTTAACTTTTTTGAAGAAAAACTGTCAAAAATTAGTAGAAAGATCACTTCCGTATTGTGAGAAGTTCAGAAAAAATGGTCCGTCAACAAAGTTCGGAAAAATGGTTTCGAAAAATCGAACAGGTAAAAAAAATCAAACAAGTCGAAAAAATGATGTAACCCGAGCATCTGGTGCTCCGTAAAGAAGTTCACTTATGTGTTCGGAAGAAGTTCACAGATGCGAAGTGGGAAGTTCAGAAAAAACGATAATTCTAAAACAACAGAATTATGTATATTTAAAACTGCTCTTAAACCGTAAGGAATTTCGAAAAAGTGCGTGCGATAACAAAGTTGCGGCTTTTCATAGCTTTCCAACGGCGTATCATTTGCACCAATCCGATAAACAGTTTGAAAATGGCGACCAAAATACGGTACGGACGTGAAAATAGTATTAGTATATTTGAAATTATTTAAAACCGTAACTAATTTCGAAAACCCGTGAAAATAAAAAAGTTTCATAATTTCCATAGCTATTCAACAGTATATCACATGCATCATTCCGATAAGCGGATCAAAAATCGCACTAGAAAATTTTCCCGTGAAGGTGGAGAATCAGTCTGTTCCGTCACGAAGTTCACATTATCATTAAATGAAGTTCATCAACATTGCGAGGCAAGTTCAGAGTGGTTCCAGAATAACTATTCTAGAACTAGTTCCAGAATAACTATATATATATATTTCAGCTATTCTGCACTCTCTTATAGAATAACTATTCTGCACAACTTTCTGAACTTCCTAAATAGTAAACTATGAATCTCTCGCCGGAATACCCAGTTCTTTGTTTTTGCGGAGAGTATTTCGACCGCCATTCTTAAACCGTTTATCGGAATGATGCATGTGATACACCGTTGGATAGCTACGGAAACTGCGCAACTTTTACTCTTCGGAACGGTTTTCAAATTCGGTACGGTTTTAGAATTTTTTTAATATACTAAACAAAGTTTTTACGATTTTGTCCGTATTCGTAGAGTATTTGGGGTGCCGTTTCAAACCGCTCATCGGATTTATGCAAATAATATGCCGTTGGATAGGTATGGAAATTGCGCAACTTTCATTCTTCGGGACGGTTTTCTAATTCTGTACGGTTTTTTGAATAATTTCAAATATACTATACAGTGTTGTCGCGGATTTGTCCGTTTTCATACTGTATTTTGGACGCCATGTACAAACCGTTTTTCAGATTGATGCAAGTGATACACCGTTGGAAAGCTATCGAAAATACTCAACTTCTCTATCTCTAGATAATTTTCAAAATTCATTACGGTTTAAGAGCAGTTTTGAAAATACCAATTCTGTTTTTTCAATTTCTATATCTAGCGGACTGTTTTTTCGCAATTATTTTTAAACCGCTAATCCAAAGTTAACAAATAGTATGTCATTGGAAAGATATTGACTAGACGCAAATTTTTTCGTGAAGAAATATTTTTGAAATTCAATACAGTTTTTAATTAATTTGAAAGATACGAAAAACAGAAAAGGAAAATAATACATCGGTGGACCATGAACTTCTCACCATACACATGTGAACATCCTTTTTGAACAATTTCTAAATTTTTGCTTACAAAGTTGATGAACTTCTCTGGACAGGTAAGTGAACCTTCTATTTTTTTTATTAAACTGAATCTTTAGCTGGACCATCTTTTCTTCTGAACTTCTCATGAAACACAGACGAACTTCCTTTTCGCAGTGCTTTAAAATAAACATTTTAGAAATATATGAACTCGCCGAAGTATTGAAAAAACGAACTTATGGCCGCGCATGATGTGAACTTTGCAGCAGTGACGAAAGTGAACCTCTCAACGTATACAAGGTGAACTTCTTGTTGCGTTATCATACTTTTAATATATTGATATTTAAAAATGCGAACCTCCAAAATGAACGATTTGAACTTCCCCAAATATTTAACTGAACTTCCTATATTTTTTTGTAACTGAACTTCTCGACGTACCATAGTTTTTCTGAACTTTTCAGTATACGTCAATGAACTTTTCTATAATTTTCGTAAGTGAACTTCTTGGCCGACCATCCTTTTTGCGAACATCCTGCGATATGGAAGTGAACGTCCTAATTTTTTAAGTCACTATACTGTCCACCAAACAACAAGAAAATTCAGAACGATTCGAGGTTCCGGGATATAAAGAATGAACACCATGATAAAATAATACTATGAACTATTTTCTACTCGGATGACCAAAGGAACTTCTCTGAAAAAAGTGTACTGTTTCTGCTATAGCGTGTTTGTACAAAATCCTGGATACATCTTCGTTAGGCACATATGAAAGGAGGAATAATCTTATTCTTTTCTCTCAATCGAACTAATACATAGGAAGCATCAAATTCTAGCTCGATCGAAAAGCAGGAAAGGAGCAGCACGGACAATTTCAGACTGGCGGAAAAGCAAGTTCGGCCGAGCAAACAAAAAATCGATCGGAGGCGCGCACGGTGTGGACTCCCTGAGCGGTGACCGGTGGTCTCCCGTAGCAGCCAGCGCGGGCTTCAGTCGCAGCCGCGCGGTCTAGGTAGCGGGACGCCCGGATGCAAGCGGAGGCGCGGGTCGCCATTGGCCGTCTAGGATGCAGGCGGATGCGCGGGACGCCGCCGGTGGAGGGAGGCAGGCGGCGGCGCGTGATGGTGGTGGGGATGTGAGGCGCCCTGCTAGAGATTCAGAGGCTGGAGGCCGTCGCGCTCACCGGGGAAGATGGAGTCCACCGCGTGCGCGAGGAGGTGGCTGCAGGCAGGTTCGGGGGCGCTCTACAGCCAGCATAGCAGCTTGTGAACTGCCGCGACCATCGCTGCGTGGAGCCTTCGCGTCCATGGCGGTTGAAATCGAGGGTGGCCGCCGGACGACAGCGGTAGTGCGAAGGAGCAGGGAGGCCGGAGGGTGGAGGGCGGCGCCTGGCGGCGGGAGTGGAGGGTAGCTCGCGGCGGCTGGAGTAGATGGCGGCGCGTGGCGGCGGGAGTGGAGGGCGGCTCGCGGTGGCGGGAGTTGAGGGCAGCGCGCGGCGGCGGGAGTAGAGGGCGGCCTCGGCCGGCGATGGAGGCGAGCTGCTCCGGAGGCCCGACCGGAGGTAGTTGGGGAAAAGGGGAACGGGAGAGTGGGAAGAGTGGGTGGTGGGGCCGTACGGTACGTGGTGGTAGTTTTTTTCAGAAGGTGTTTAAGGTCGGATCATGTTCGGATAAGAAGGTTACGAGGATGGGAAAGTTGTTCTAAATAACTATTCTGTAACACTTAAGGGGTTGTGCAGAATAGTCCCACCTTATATATATATCGATCTATACCAGACCCCCTTTTATATAGTGATAGGTGCAGTCAATGCCCCCTCGGATGCACAGCGGCATGCCGTGTGCAGATTTCCCTAATACCATTTTATGCCGATATTTGCATGGTAAATTTACACCATAAGATGCGCACACTTTTTCTTAGCACAATGAAGATTGGTGAAATTAAAGTATCAATTTCACTCCTCGTTAAGCTATGAACCACGGGTGTTTGTTTTGCTTGTTGTTACATGTTTTAAAAAGGAACCCCTGGTTTTTTCAGAGAATTGTACATGATGGGCAACCCCCACCGCCACTGGAGTGATCTGACCCGCCATGATCGCCACCACCTCTATGATCTTCTTCCATATTTTGCCGTCGTCTACAAGACGAGATGAGAAGTCTTGTCAGATTCAGGTAAAAAGTTATCATTATGTAGTGAGTTCAATTTAGTTAGACAAGTGTGGTGTGGTTATGGTGTTGACTTTGTTGCATGATAAAACATTCCTCAATGCATTCGCTCTTAGCACATCTTCATGGGTAGTGGTGTACATTAAGATACGACCATAATGATCTCAATAAAAAAAGATACGACCACAACAATCCAATATTTTTTAAGGACTATATCTAAGTGTTATTACATTTAATAATTTTGGGCTCAATCTTTCGTGCGATTGTGGAGCAATGCTTTTTGCCTGTGATCTCATGCAAGAGTTGTTTTCTTTCTTCATTAACTATAGTGCCACATCATGATACAACTATAATGCCACGTCAACAATTTGACTATAACAATGAGCTAAGAAACAAGCATCAGAGAAGGCCTAGGGGGCCAACTAGAAAAAAAAAAGTGGATAGTGTATGCTTGACAATCATGTGCAAATTTAAATAAGAATAGAAATATGTAAGTAGACGCACCTAAAACTGCAAACAATTGTTTTGTGGAGCTACACAGTTTTATAAGCAACTACTCCGTTAATTTAACATGTTGCTGTTTGTGACAGAATAAGAATATGATGATCGTCAACGGGGTTCATGTCCAGGTAGTGCATGTCGTCCTCCTCTTCCATTTTGAGAAAACGAAAATGAGTTCATATGGGAAAACAGAGTTTATGCCGTGCTGAAGTTTCATGAATGATTAGGGTCATTAGGGAGGAATTAACTAAAAACCTAGCTAGACAATAACGTTGCAATACTAGAATTCTGATATATATGATCTCGAGAAAAATGGAATGGAATGTTAGCGAGCATCTGGTCGAGAGATTAATTGGGGCCGGGTTACTACGAACTCACTTTGCCATCATGACCTTGGCGAACTCCTTGTAGTTGATCTGCCCATCGCCGTCGACGTCGGCCTCTTTGAGCATCTCGTTGAGCTCGTCCTCGGAGAGCTTCTCCCCGAGGTTCTTCATGACGGTGCGGAGCTCGTCCAGGGAGATGAAGCCGTTGCTGTCCTTGTCGAACACACGGAAGGCCTCGTGGAGCTCGTCCTCGGCGTCGGCGTCCCCTCGCATCTGCCGCGCCACCAGGCTCAGGAACTCGTTGAAGTCGATCGAGCCGCTCCCGTCGGCGTCCACCTCCTCCAGCATGTCCTGCAGCTCCTCCTCCGTCGGGTGCTGCCCCAGCGACTTCATCACCGTCCCCAGCTCCTTGGTCGTGATCGTCCCTGCGCGCGTGCGTGCGTGCGTTCATCGTTAATTGAAATCGAGATCAAGAAACGACGAATTGATTGATTGATCGGATCATGCAGGAATTGAATCCAATTTGCTTATCGATGGATGGTATGTACGTACCGTCGCCGTCTTTGTCGAAGAGGCTGAAGGCCTCCCGGAACTCCGCGATCTGCTCCTTGGAAAGCTCGTCCATTGTTCAAGCCTGTGCGTCTGTGATCGCTTCCACCGGAGCCGGAGACGACGATCGGAAGGATTCAGCGGCTGATTATTATTTCTCCGTTGCCGCCGCCAAATCCATTATTATTCCCCTTCAGCTAATCGCCCTCGTCGTTTGTTCTTGTTCGTCGCGGTGGCTAAAATAAGGAGAAGCTGGTAAGGGGCAGCCTGCCATTTATACGTAGGCATATGCAACGCGCGTCCAGACCAACAGAAAGAAGAAACAACTGCTGGAGTAGTATTTATTTTCTTCGAATCTAACAGCTACTCCGTCCCGTCCCGTCCCGTCCCACGATAGAAGATGCGTCGGCAAGCCAAATTAATTCGTCAAAACATATTATATTGTGGTACAAAGGGAGTAATGTGAAACATCTACTTATTTATAAAGAACCGGATGCTTCTTCAGCTAGCTATAATTCATGTGATGAAATCAGAGTAGCTAGCTAATACTTGTATTTTTTTTGTAGATATATGGAAGACCTAGAAATGCAATTTTGAAAAACGACATCACTGATGCCCATGTGCAAACAACGGTTTCCGGGACAACTAATGCATTATTGTCAACGAGATAAGTTGTTACAAAGTAGGTTGGCAACTAATGGGTTACAAACAAAATTTGTTAAAACATACCAACGTGAATATAGATCTAAGCTCTCCTCCATAAGGAGCAATTGGTGAAAATAGACTTCAAATTGGGCAGAAAGTTAAGTCTGCAATGTTTTTTTTATTCTAGAAATGAGCTTTAGATATGTCTTTGTACCACACCAGTTTTTGTCATTCCCAAGTACACTAGTTGTTCAAAATTTTCTTATATGTGTCGGCACAGTGGAAAACAGGGTACCACGGGCCGGCCTGGCAGGGCCCACAAGATTTTTTGGATGATTTTCGCTAAGTACCAGGCTATCCAGCCTGGCGGGCCTTGCGAGGGTTTTCCCCCTCGCGAAGGGTTTTTCTCCTCGCCAAGGATTCTCTCCCTTGGCGAGGGATCGCTCCTCGACAAGGTGTCTTCGACGCCACCCGCAATTCCGCTAAGGACCCAGCCGGAGGGCTCGGCGAGGCTTTTCGCCTCGCGAAGCTCCTTCCTCACGAAGCCATCTCTGCCCCCGCGGCAGAGCGCACATGGGCTCTGTGCCATGTGCAGAACGACTCGCTCGCCGGACGGCCAGCGCCGCCACCGCTCCTCCTGCTGGCAACCCGCGCGGCTGCCCGCGTGGGAGCGCCGCTCCGGCGCGCCGCGCCGACCCCGAGCCCCGCGTCGAGCACCCGGATGACGACGACATCGACCACGCTGAGGACGACCTCGGCGAAGAGGAGGCCTCCTCCCTGCACCCGTCGCGGGACCATGCTGCCTCCTCGCTGGGCCGCCCTGCGCCCAGCCCGGCGACTGCGCTCCTCATGGCGCAGGAGCTGCTGCAGTACCGCCCCACGCCGGCGGCTCAGGAGGCCTGGCTCAACCGCGTCTCCGAACTCATCAGCGCCGCTCGCGCCGCCGCACCCGCACCGTCTCGTTCCCTGGTTCCTTCTGCACTCGTGGGGGACGTGGCGCACGGCGCACCTCCCGCGCCTCCTCGTCAGCCCGCGCCCGCTCTAGCTCCACCGGTTCCACCGCAGCCTGCTCCGACGGGGGCTCCTCCTCGCGACGGCCGCGCCGCCTCGCACGCGTCGTCGCCACACGACTGCCAAATCGTGCAGCGAGCCCCTGAGGACGCACGCGTGAGCATCGAGCGCGGGCAGGAACGCCGCAACCGCGCCGTTCAGGACGTCGCCACCGCCGGGCGCCACCTCCGCGCCACCCTCGCCAACGGCACGGTCACCTACGGCACGACGGCCGCGTTCACTCGCAGCCTCCGTCGCGTCGTCTGGCTAGTCAAGTTCAGGCCGGACCTCCCTCCGCGCTACGACGGCAAGAACAACCCCCTGGAGTTCCTGCAGCTCTACTCTCTGGCCATCCAGGCCGCCGGGGGCGACGACAAGGTCATGGCGAACTGGTTCCCCATGGCCCTCAAGGACTCCGCGTCCTCATGGCTCACCAACCTCCCCGCCGAGTCCATCAACTCCTGGGAGGAGCTCTGCCGGTGCTTCGTCGCCAACTTCAAGGGCACGTACCAGCGCGGCCTCACCTACAACGACCTCCGCGCCGTGCGTCAGAAGCCCGGCGAGACCCTCCGCAAGTACATCCAGCGCTTCAGCCAAGTGCGCAACAAGATCCCCAATGCCACCGACGCATAGGTCATCTCGGCCTTCCAGGCTGGGGTCACAGACGTGCGGATGCTCGAGAAGCTCGGCATCCACGACAACATCACCACCGTCGTCAAGCTTTTCGACTTGGCGGACAAGTGCGCCAAGGCTGAAGAGGGCCGCTTGTTCGTCAAGAACGAGCCAGGGGACCCCACCGAGGGGTCCAAGAAGAAGAAATCCTCCGAGAAGCGCAAGACTACTGCGGTCCTCGCGGCAGAGCCCGACGCCAAGCAGCCTCGCCAAGCTGCCACTCCAGCCACAGGACCTGAGAAGAAGGATGATCGTCCCTTCTGCATCTACCACAACAGGCATTCTCACGCCACCGAGGACTGCTACGACCTCAAGAGGCTTCGCGAGGCTCGCGAGGCGAACGGAGGCCGCGGCGGCCGCGGGGGGCGACGCTGGAACAACAACTACAACGACAACTACCAGCAGAACCCCCAGGCCAACGCTGCCCAGCCCGCGAACGACAACCTGCCTGCCGAGGCTGACGAGGGCTACCAGGTGCCTCGCGGGGCCGCTTGCATCCTCGGCGGGGCTCAGGCCCCCCGCTCCAACCGCCACTTCAAGCAACTCGCTCGCGAGGTCGCGGCAGCCCTTCCTGGAGTCGAGGCCTCCCGGCCCCTCAAGTGGTCCCAGTGCCCCATTACATTCGACTCCGGCGACCACCCCAAGTCCACCTCGACCGTTGGCACCATCCCGCTGGTCTGCACCCCCACCATTAACAACATCGCCATCTCTAAGACGCTCATTGATGGGGGTGCCGGCCTCAACGTCATCTCCGTCGAGACATTCGAGAAGCTGCAGGTGCCCTACGAGCGACTCATGCCTACCAGGCCCTTCTCGGGAGTGACAGAGGGTCTTACCACCCCTTTGGGCAGGTGAGGCTCGCCGTCACTTTCGGCACCCAGGCCAATTACCGCACCGAGCTGATCGACTTCGACGTCGCGCACATCGACCTGTCCTACAACACCATACTCGGCTACCCCGCCCTCGCCAAATTCATGGCGGTGACCCACCACGTCTACAACCTCGTCAAGCTCCCTGGCTCGGGTGGCACCATTGTCATCCGCGGCGTGGTCTCGGATGCCCTGTATGCTGCGCAAGCGGCCTATAAGGCTGCCGCGGTGGCGTCACCCGCTGACGAGGACGAGGAACCCCTCCCGAGGCCCCCCGCGAAGAAGAAGCAGCTGTTCTCTCAGGAGAAGGCCGCGACAAATCAAGTGTCTTTGGAGGCAAGCGGCTCGGGGGCTAGCGTCACCATCGGCGCCAACCTGCCTCCCAAATAGGAAAACTCGTTCGTCGCCTTTCTCAGGGCAAACTCTGACATGTTCGCCTGGACACCGTCAGATACGTCCAGAGAAGCAAGACTTCATCATCAAAGAAGGAGAGACTTCTGGCCACGCCAGTGTAATGAACCTCTATTTCAGGTCATTCTGAACCTTTGCGCATCGCGCCAGCATATTTTATTACTTCGGCAAGCTCTAGCGTTGTTTGCTTTTCTCTCTCGCTCGTATGATCCCTCATGCGTATCTCGCGAGCGGGGGCTAGCATGGTGCCATGCCACGGGAGCATCCCGGCAGCACCTAAAACCCAAGGGATCCGAGCTCTGAACTCGCGGGTCAGCTCTCATGCATGTCAACTCTCAAGGAGCTCTGAACTCATGGGTCAGCTCCCGCGCACGTCAACTCACCAAGGATCACCAAAACCTTGGTGCTTGTTCTCCTCGTGAGACACACATGAAGGAACCTACGAGCACAAGTTATCTAGCTATCTATTGCTTGTGGGTATGCCTATCTCTCCAAGTGCAGGAAAACAGGCTCCCCAAGCCTCAGGCAACGTCAAGGCAAAAACATCTCGCCAGGGAACCAACACCCTCTCCAAGGCAGAATGCCTCGCTAAGCTAAGTACAAAGACTTGGTCGAAATCTCCTCTCGCTGGTTTTTGCCCCTCGAGTCTCTTTTCTCTCTCCTACGCCTCATGGGCTGCTTGCACGTCAAAGGGGGGCCCCGAGCATCGCGCTTCGAGGAGCTCTTACTTCTTGAGGCCTCACACACACAAATTGGGCAGAAAGTTAAGTCTGCAATGTTTTTTTATTCTAGAAATGAGCTTTAGATATGTCTTTGTACCACACCAGTTTTTGTCATTCCCAAGTACACTAGTTGTTCAAAATTTTCTTATGTGTGTCGGCACAGTGGAAACCAGGGTACCACGGGCCGGCCTGCTAGGGCCCACAAGATTCTTTGGATGATTTTCGCTAAGGACCAGGCTATCCAGCCTGGCGGGCCTCGCGAGGGTTTTCCCCCTCGCGAAGGGTTTTTCTCCTCGCCAAGGATTCTCTCCCTTGGCAAGGGATCGCTCCTCGACAAGGTGTCTCCGACGCCACCCGCAATTCCGCTAAGGACCCAGCCGGAGGGCTCG
Source organism: Puccinellia tenuiflora (assembly GCA_012064385.1). NCBI lineage: Eukaryota > Viridiplantae > Streptophyta > Magnoliopsida > Poales > Poaceae > Puccinellia > Puccinellia tenuiflora. Next base: position 803,617 of record QRDG01000793.1, on the reverse strand, counting down.
GCGAGGCTTTTCGCCTCGCGAAGCTCCTTCCTCACGAAGCCATCTCTGCCCCCGCGGCAGAGCGCACATGGGCTCTGCGCCATGTGCAGAGTGACGCGCGTGCCTACGCGCGATGACGACGGCGCCGCAGTTGCCGTTTCCATGTATAAAGCAGTCAACAAAGCGGAGCCAAGCAAAGCGGACAACGAGTATTGCCTCTTTGGTGATAAGGGAACCGTCTGCAGCTACGCTCCAAGGACGACGTCACCGTGGGTCACCTCCCACCTCAGCAAGCGCCAGCCCACCGTCCAGCTGGTCGGCGCCCCTTTTCAGCTTTGGTGACGCCGTCCCCCTGCCGTGGACCGCGTCCACGGGCTTTATCTTTATGGTGGACTTCACCTTTATCGTGCACCGCGCCTCCTCCATCGTCGCCGTGTGGTAACCCTTCCCGCCCAAATGTTTGGGCAGAAGAGGTCCAAGGCGCCTATAAAAGGAGGGGGAGCACGCCCAAGCAAGGGGTTCGATCTTCGGATGTTCGGTTCCAATATTCCTGAGCCTAAACCCTAGATCTGAAGACTAGCAAGTAGCCATTGTTAGCCACCTCGAGCTCGACAAGCTCTCCTTGTACTGTGAACTCTCTAAGCAGTGCAATACACCAAAGCAGGACGTAGGGGTTTTACCTCCACAAGAGGGCCCTGAACCTGGGTAAGGCCGAGTGTTCCCTTTCTGCAGTGCTGTCCCGCAGCGAGTCCGACGAGCACCGTCGCCGGAGCACGTTGAGGGTTGTTTGATTCCGTGTTCAGCCCCTTACTCGATCCTTCTCGAGACACACCCAGTTCCTGGGACAGTTCTCCGACAATGTGTACCTTTAGAAATATATTTGCATGTAAGTTATTAAGATAGTTTACTACATACAATAAATTCCCCAATTACGTACAATTGCTACACGGATAAATCGCATGGACTAGAGTAAGTCGCGCAATGAGCAAAGGTGGACACTATAGGAAACAATGGTTCCAAAGGGATTTTTAAAATTATTTTTATAAATTTTTTTTGTGAACCAAGTATAAAAATATGGTGCAAAATGGCATACATCTAATTATCACAAAGAGTAGTCCACATTTGATGGATAATCCCCAAGTATTAGGAATTTTCTTGATTTCTATCTAATTTCGCCTAGATAAATGAATTTATGCTGATTTTCCGAAAGTAATCCAAATTTGAATTGCAAGTGTTTGATAGTTTGGTCTGAATTTTTTTACAAAATCATTTTAAGGTACACAACTAGTGGTTATATCACAGAAGCATCGATAGTTTTAGAAATTTTGACCTTTCTCGATGAATAGTCATGGTGGCCATTTTGACCTTTTTGAAAAAAAAGTGAAAAAACCTCAAAAAAGATATCCTCTGGCATGGAGTCCTTTTATGTGTACTAGTTGCTATGAAAAATGGTAAACTTGATTTTTGATAAATTGTTCAAAAAAATCTTCATAAAAAGGTCTATCATGTATAAACATCTATAAGTTTCAAGCCAAATGACCAAGTTATGACTATTCCCACGGCATAGTTTATGATGAAATTCTCATATTCGAAAAATAGGTGTATCTTGGTATAGGAAACAATGGTTCCGAAGGGATTTTTAAATTATTTTTATAAATATCATTTTCCTATTTCTAAGTGGCAAAAATGACTTTTTTATTGAACCAATTACAAAAAATATGGTGCAAAATGGCACCCATCTAATTCTCACAAAACTAGTCCTCATTTGATGGATAATTCCCATGTATTAGGAATTTTCTTGATTTTTATCTAATTTTGCCTAGTTAAATGAGTTATTCTGATTTTCCAACAATAATCCAAATTTGAACTATGAGTGTTTGATAGTTTGGTGTGAAATTTTAAAAAAAATTATTTTATGGTACACAACTAGTGGTTATATCACAGAAACATCTATAGTTTTACAAAATTTTACATCTTTCAATGAATAGTCATGGTGGCCAATTTGACCGTTTTTTGAAAAAAAATCAACTAAAGTGAAAAAACCTCGGAAAAATATATCCTCTGGCATGGAGTCATTTTATGTGTACTAGTTGCTATGAAAAATGATAAACTTGATTTTTAACAAATTGTTCAAAACTATCTTCAGAAAAAGGTCTATCATGTATAAACATTTATAAGTTTCAATCCAAATGACCAAGTTATGACTATTCCCACGGCATAGTTTGTGATAAAGTTCTCATATTGACAAATACGTGTATCTTAGTATAGGAAACAATGGTTCCAAAGGGATTTTTCAAATTATTTTTATAAATATCATTTTCCTTTTTCTAAGTGGCAAAAATGACTTTTTTTGTGAACCAAATACACCAATATGGTGCTAAATAGCACCCATCTAATTCTCACAAAGAGTAGTCTACATTTGGTGGATAATCCCCAAGTATTATGAAATTTTCTTGCTTTCTATCTAATTTTGCCTAGTTAAATGAGTTTATGCCGATTTTCCGAAAGTAATTCAAATTTGAACTACAAGTGTTTGATAGTTTGGTATGATTTTTTTAAATTACTTTAAGGTACACAACTAGTGGTTATATCACAGAAACATCGATAGTTTTAGAAAATTTGTCCTCTTTCGATGAATAGTCATGGTGGCCATTTTAACCGTTTTTTGAAAAAAATCAAATAAAGTGAAAAAAAACCACAAAAAAAGATATGGTGCAAAATGGCACCCATCTAATTTTCACAAGAGTCGTCCACATTTAATGAGCAATCCCCAAGTATTAGGAATTTTTTTGATTTCTACCAAATTTCGCCTAGTTAAATGAGTTTATGCCGATTTTTCGAAAATAATTTCGCCTAGTTAAATGAGTTTGTGTGATGCAAAAGATGATATAGTTATCATATTTAGATTCCTCTTATTTTTCTAATCGATTTAGATATTTTATTTGTTAAATTTTGATTTACGGATTTACAGATATGAATTATTCTATATTAAATAAAAATAGAAAAAATGAAAAACATAACTATGCCGACGGCAAGCTGTCGGCGTAGTCCTGTATACCTATGCCGACGGCTTTGCACTCGATGTAGCCCTGTACGCCGACGGTTAATCTGGGCCAACGGCCAGTTTGCTGGGCAGCCCAGCTCGGCCCCTACGCCGACGGCCCCGACAAAAAGCCGTCGGCGTATCGCCGTTTTCCTGTAGTGGGACATGTTCGCACAATGGAATTCTCGTATGAAAAATGTCATACATATATTTGTTGTTGTAATCAAACAACGAGAGGTCAAGGGATGTCTCGAGCAACGTGATTATCAAGTAAGTTGATATTAGTAGATGGTGCATTTATCAAAAAACAAACTCCGCAGCCCCTTTGTATATAGTCGATTCATCCTTCTGTCATCTCTCCTAATCGAGCTGGCACAACCTTGGGTTAGGGACACCAGGGTGCTGCCGTGGTGTCGTTCACTCACCTCCACTTTTGTATCCTTGTTCATACCCTATCTCATCTGTTTCTCTTTCCAACATGTTTGCGGGGTTTATTTTCTTACGTGACATTGTTCTGTTATGTCCGTTTCCGCTCTGTTTTCATTCCTACCGCTACCGGTACTCTCGTATCTCAGAACGTCTACCGGTACTCTCGTATCTCAGGGCATCTTTCAGTCTTTCACATGGAGCTGCATCAAACTACCTAAGGTCTTTGGGATCTCCACTATGGCTCTTCGTTCCCTTTTCACGGGAAAAAAGTATGGATTTGTTATATGAAAACAATATTTTACTTCCCCAAAGAATATACATGCATTATTTGGGCGGCTCCCAAATTTCCGTTCAATCGAATAAAATTAGCATCGGATCACCGACAATGCTTTAGCGCATGGATTTGGGCCTCTGACCCGGATAGCCTGCCGCGCTCCGGAATTTACAAGTTGGAGCAGCCCTTCAGCCCGGCGTCGCCGGTGATGCACTTCCCCGACATTGGCATCACTGCGTCGCCGCGCGCGCAGAGGAGGGGTTGCCAAGCACCCTCAACTTCCCCTTCCTCCTGCACGTCGACCAGGTCATCGACTTCAACCCTCCGCTCAATCCCTGCCGGTCTCTGCGACGCTCCCCCGGCTCCCCACAGTGCGGGATGGAGGATGGCCCCCGCACCCACACCTTCATCTGGGAGCTGGGCGTCAAGGACGGCGCCCCTCCGAGGCCATCTGCTTTCAATCGCCTTCAGTTCGGCGATGAGGGGGATGAGGGCGGGGATGGAAATGACGACGGGGATGACCACTCCCAGGGCAGGCGTAGGCGGCCTTCAGGCTGGGACGTCCCTCCTTCGGAGGCCCAGCTTCGCCAGCAGCGTCGGCAGGCGCAGAAGGGTAGGCGCGGCGGTGGCGGTGGCCGCGGTGGTCGTGGATACAGGGGAAGAGACGGTGCTGTGGGCGCTGGTAAGCAGGTTGGGCCAGTTCTGCTGGCCCAGGACGGGCCAATCCTTGAGGCCCAGGTTGATGGAGGTGGGCCGGCGGATGCAGCGGCCACTCTGATCTCCAGGCAACCCACAACAGGTCTAGGCATGCCTGCTGGACTCGAAGGTGGGTTAGCTGCTGGGCTGCTCAGGAACGAAGATGTTGCGAACAAGGTGCAGGTTCAGTCACCCAGCTCTGAATCGCAAGTCGTTGTCCAGGATCCCGTGCAGGTCCCAGCCACGGAGGCGCCGATCGAACCCCTCTTGCCGCCGGCTGCGCAACGCCTTCCCGTGGGTCCCACTGGGGATCTTCACCTGCAATGCTTCCTTGGATCGCCGGCTCCTGTTGCCTCTCCACAGCTCGACCCCATGGTCATGGAGGGGCGCGCGAGGTCCGTGCCGGTCGGTGACCTGGCCGCAGGGGAGGAGCCAATCCGCGCCTTCCTGGCAAAGGTCTCAGCTGCTGTGACGCCTGGCTTGCTCTCCAGGCCTGAGGAGGCCACTAAGGCGCCCGCCCAGGTGCTGGTTCGACGCAGCAGTGCGCGTTTGGCCAAGGATCCCAGGAACAGGGGAACAATCATGCAGAAGGCAACACAGAAGGTGGCGCGGGAGCTGAAATTCATTGGCCCTGCAGATGTGGTTACTGAGGAGGTGCTGGCCAGGCTTGTGGCGTTGTTCGCCGGTCCGCTCTCGGAGGCGGTGATTGAGGCCCTCTCCTTCCTCGCTGGGGTCAAAGGGAAGGCGGAGCTGCAGGTGTCACATGTGTAGTCGCCAGGATGCGTCTGTTGTCGGTTGTGCCATTGTTCCCATGCTGTGCATGAACAATCTGCCTCGGCTGTTCCTCAGGTGTTGTGTTGTTAGCTCTGTTGTTAGCCTAGTTAGGCCATGCTGTGTGTTGCTTTGCTGGTTCCAGCCCAGCCGTCGTGTTTTAGTTTTCCAATGTCGCAAAGAGATGTGATCTTCCTTGTTTGGAATGTAAGAGGGTTGAACTCGCCGGCGAGGCGAATTGCAGTTAAATTGGCAGTGCAGGCAAGTGGTGCAACTATAATTTGCTTCCAGGAAACAAAGTTACAGGTAATTGACTCACAGGTTGTGTTTGAGGCGCTGGGACCTGAGTTCATGCAGAACTTTTGCTACCTGCCTGCCAGTGGAACGAGGGGAGGGATCTTGTTGGCGTGCTCCGACAAATTCTTCTCCCTCTATGATGCATCCACATCGCTCAACACCGTCTCGGCCTCTATCAGGATGCTTGATTCGGCTGATTCTTGGGCGTGTACAGGTGTATATGGTCCCCAGGATGATAATGCCAAGTTGGCTTTCCTTGATGAGATTAAACAGGTGCGGCAAGGAATTCCATGCAGTAGATGGCTGCTTCTAGGTGACTTCAATCTGATGCTAAAAGCGGCTGATAAAAGCAACGGGAACATTAACAGAAGGACTATGGGTCCTTTCAGATCGATGGTTGATCAGCTGGAGCTCAAAGACATAAAGATGCAGGGGCGTATCTATACGTGGTCTAATGAGCGTGAACAGGCCACTCACTGTAGGCTGGACAGGGTCTTTTGCACGGCTGACTGGGAGGCTCTTTTTCCTGCCTGTGCCCTTAATGCAGCATCAACTTCGGTCTCGGACCATTGCCAACTGCTGTTGTGTGGTGATCTTTCCGTCCCAAAAAATAAGAGCTTCAGGTTTGAGTCCTTTTGGCTGCGGATGCCAGGCATTGAGGAGGTGGTAAAGGAGGCTTGGGGAAAGCCTGTTGGGACCGCGGACAAAATCACGGCACTTCACACCAAGCAGGTTCGGACGGCAAAAGCAATTCGCAGGTGGGCGGGAGGCATTATCGGCGACTTGCGTTTGCAATATGCCATTGCATCGGAGATTGTCTTCCGGCTGGATAAGGCGCAGGAAGGGCGTCGCCTCTCGCCGCAGGAATTGGATTTCCGTAAGGCCTTAAAATCTAGGCTGCTTGGGCTCGCGGCGGTGGAGCGGGTTCGCATGCGGCAGAGATCCCGACAAACTTGGATTAGGGCCGGGGATGCAAACACAAAATATTTCCACATGAAGGCGAGTGCCCGCCGAAGGCGCAACAGCATCCAGGTGCTTCGGGCAGGGGACAGGATCCTCACGTCCCTTGAGGATAAAAAGCAGGAAACCCACCGGCACTTCACCGAGCACCTCGGCACTGCTGTCCCTCGGACCAGTGCGCTCAATTGGGCTGAGCTTGGTGTTGAGGCTATGGAGCTGGACCACCTCGACGACCCATTCACTGAGGAGGAAATCCGCACAGCCATTTTCTCAACGCCTGGAGATAAGGCGCCAGGGCCGGATGGTTTCATCGGGAACTTCTTCAAGAAATTCTGGGAGGTTGTCAAATCGGATGTCATTGCGGCCTTCCAGCAGCTTCACGGCTTGAGAGGCCGTAGGATGGACCTCATAAACACAGCAAACATCGCTCTTCTTCCCAAGCGAGGGGATGCCGCGCAGGTGGCTGACTTTAGGCCCATCAGCCTTACGCACAGTTTGGGAAAGTACTTCTCCAAACTGCTTGCAAACAGATTGGGGCCGTTGTTGGGTGAGATCATCTCTCGGAACCAGAGTGCCTTCATCAAAAAGAGATGCATACAGGACAATTTCATGTATACACAGAATGTGATCAAAGACCTTCATAGATCCAAAACGCCGTGTCTCTTCCTCAAGCTGGACATCGCAAAGGCATTCGACACGGTCAGCTGGGAGTTTCTTCTTGAGCTCCTTCAGGCTATGGGCTTTGGCCCTCGGTGGAGGGAGTGGATAGCCATTATCCTCTCCACGGCCACTTCCAGGGTGTTGGTCAATGGGTCTCCTGGTAAGACTTTTAGGCATCGTAGGGGCTTGCGGCAAGGGGATCCCCTATCGCCCATGTTGTTCATCATTGCCATCGACCCCCTCAAGCGTCTGCTTGACCGGGCTTGCGAAGCGGGGCTGCTGCAGCCGATTGGCCGCCGGGCGGCTAAGATGCGCATCTCCTTGTACGCGGACGATGCTGCGATCTTCGTCCACCCGGACGCAAGAGACATACAGGTGATTAGGGAGATTCTTCACGTGTTCGGCAGGGCTTCGGGGCTTGAAAATAACACTCTCAAGTCCGAGGTTTTCGCCATTGCATGCGATGGCAGGAATCTGGACGACATCCTCGCCCACTTTCCTTGCCAAGTGAAGGAGTTCCCCTGCAGGTACCTTGGCCTACCCCTCCATACTAGGCGACTCAGACGTTCCGACACTCAGTTCATCTTGGACATGCTTGGCTCGAGGCTTGCTGGTTGGGCAGGGAGATTATTCTCCAAGCAGGGGCGACTGACTCTCATCACCTCCAAGCTGTTGCCGTGCTTGGTTTTCTTCCTAACGTCCTTTGCTCCTTCGAAGTGGCTGATTGGAAAAGCAAACAGGTTAATTAGGGCCTTCCTTTGGAAAGGAACGGACCAATGCAATGGTGGTCATTGCTTGGTCAACTGGAAGCAGGTTTGTAGACCCAAGCGGCTTGGGGGGCTGGGCATCAAGGACCTTCAGGCTTTTGGATCTGCCTTGCGTCTTAGGTGGCTATGGCAGGAGTGGAACGAGCCGGATAAGCCTTGGGTGGGCACCCCGACGCCCGCTACGGCAGTTGATAGATGTCTCTTCGCTGCATCCACCATCATCTCCATTGGGGACGGATGCTTGGCGAAATTCTGGACGTCCCGCTGGCTGGACGGCTGTCCCCTGCAGACCTTGCACCCTCTCTTATGCCGCTGGTCAGGAGGAAGTCGATCTCGGTTGCTACCGGTTTGGAGGGGCATAGGTGGGCGAGGGCCTTCCAGGTTACGCTCTCGCAACAGCAGGTGCAGGAGTTTGTCAGACTTTGGACCCGGTTGGGCTTGGGTACCCTCACGCAGGGTACTCCCGACACCATTGCTTGGCGCTGGACGGAGGGAGGAGTTTATTCCGCGCGCTTGGCTTATGACATCCAGTTCGCGGGCTCCTTTTACTCGGTGAGCGTTCCCGCTGACGCTATTTGGAAAGGGAAGGCCGAGGGCAAGTGCAGATTCTTCATGTGGCTCCTGGAACGGCGCCGCATCCTTACGGCTGACAGGCTTATGGCGAGGGGATGTCCCTGCAGCGCCATGTGCTCGCTGTGTGGGAACGCTCCAGAGACGGCTGACCATCTCGCTCTTGGCTGCCCCTTCTCGCGGATGGTGTGGTGTTCGGTTGCTAGGGCCCATGACATGCCAAGCATCAAACCCCCGGACTTGATTGCGCAGGAGGAGGTCACCTTTGCATCTTGGTGGTCGGCTGCTCGTCATTGCGTTGAGAAGAAGGAACAGGCAAAGCTCGATGGTGTGGTGGCTTATACCGCTTGGTTCCTTTGGCGAGAAAGAAACAACAGGGTTTTTGAAAATATTTATAGCTCCTATAGTGCTGTCGCTAGCTTAGTGTGGAGTGCTACGACGGCCCGTGCCCTCGCCTTTGCTAGAGTAGTTGACGATGATCTTGGTTGAGGGGTTTTTGGCCGGGTTACTTGTTTTCCTGTAAATGACTTTTGCTCTCTTCTATATGATTGGGCAGCGCTCCAGCCGGCTTTTTCGAAAAAAAAAAACCTGCCGCTAGTGAGTGCCGACGAGCCATAATAACCGCCGAAAGATGCTTCCACAACTGCAAGAAATTCCACTCGAACCGGATTCCTAGAAATTCTCTGCAAGTATAATCAAAAATCGCGTCCCTAGCAAGCATATGTAACAAGCTCACAATTTGGATGCACTTTTAGCTCAGCTCCATCACGAAGATGAATTCCCTGGAAATAAATTCTTTTGGTTGAAGTTATTCTCGCAACAAGTAATCTAACAAGGATCAAACTGTAGATGCAAGTATGCAACAATGTCGGGGTTTTCTCTTGTATTCTTGATTGAAATGATGACACGCAGAATCGTCGAAGAAAACAAATCATGAAAAACGCCCTTACAGCTTCTATAGCACATCACTTCCACTTGGTAAAAGCTGATTACCTTCAAATAAAAGGTCTATTAAATATCGGTTTTGCTAATTCCTCCGTCGACTGAGAATTAGCTTAGAGCTCATTCACCTCCTCCACTGTTCGATCACGTCACGACTCGTGCGTTTCTTTTTCCTTATGGTCGGAGCCGAGTTGCGACGACGGCGACGTGAATGGAGTGAGCCGCAACCGCCCAAGATGCGGCTAGCAGCGGCGAAGGCAAGCAAGAAAACTTAACTTGGGGGTTTCGGGGTAGTCGGAGCCGGAGAAGAAGGATGGGTTTATAGGAACGGTCGAGGCAGTGGACCGGCGTTTACGTGGGGTTACCACGCCAAATCCCTCGGAGGATATCCTCGGGTTTCGTGAGATGAGGAAGAAAGTGGTGATGCTGGTAGATTCGTCGGCTGACAAGGTAGGATTTACCCAGGTTCAGGCCCCCGAAGATAAAAGCTCTACGTCCTGCTTGTCTGGTATTGATCGATGGAGTTACAATGGAGCTACAATGGCGCGATCGCTAGATGCGATCTCGCTAGGGTTTATGCCAATGATTATGAGTGTACCCTAGGTCGGCGGCCCTCCCAGCCCTTATGTAGTAGGGTTGGGTCTTGGGAATTCGCTACCGACTAGGTTTACAGTTTCGGAAAGGTACAACCGACGTAAAGCTCCTTGCTTCTTGGGCTGTTTCCTCCGATATAGGCCTTCTCCTTGGGCTTATCCTCATGGGCCGTAGCTTGTCTATGCACTAGGTATCCCGACCGTGGTACACCCGAAGGGTACACCCACGTCAGTAGCCCCCGAGGACCTGGTAGGCTCCAAGGAGTCTGGCAGGGACTCAACTTTTATTCGAGTGCCCTGGTGCGACTTATAGTTTGTGAATTATGTTTGTACCCGTATCGCAGGGTGTTTTCGCGTAGGATGTTCGACATAGCAGGCCTGGTTCACTCGACGGATCAGGACCATTTAGGCGCTCTTGGGAGCGAACCTCACCAGCCTACGTCAGACTCGAGTCCCCGAGCTCGAGTCCGGACGCTAGATCCATTCGACTCAGGCCGTATTTGAGGTCTCACAGAGTCGAACTCAGCTTAACAGGGTACCCAACGCGTCCGTCGGGATTTTTCATCACGCCCGTTGGCGCGGCATATTTGTCAGGTACCATAGCTGTTGCCGTTGGCCCCGGCCCTACACGGCGGATCAGTGGGTCTTACGTTTACACGCTAAGGTGCAGCATCCGAGGGTCAATTGTATCGGATTCATCTCTGGTAATTTGTTCACTTGTACAGGTTAGGTCGGAGTCGGTAACCTTTCGGGTGCTTGTTTAGTCTTTCAGCTATCAGGTGCACGTCAGCGCTCCCGATGGGAGTAGCCCCCGAGATTATGCTGAATTACTTGTAATTGCGGATAATCTCAATCCGCTGATCTTGCGATCCACTTCAGAATTTTTTTGCTCCCGATGGGAGTAAGATGACGTTTAACGTGATTTGATGACCACCGTAGGGACCCGAATACTTATCGAGTGCACCCTGTTCCGGAATTAGTCGAACGCATCAGCGCGACAACGCGTGCTTTTGTCTGGACGCGTTACGTCATTGTTGACGTCATTGGCGTGCGCATCGCAACCGATGCACTCTGCCTCTGGGCCTGTCAGAAGTGACAAGGCGGGGCGCTGCGTCAGTTTGACCACGCGTCGCGAAATTTATGCGACGCTATGATGATGGCCTCCTCGTTTCCCGTGCGTAGTGGGCGATGCGGCCCACGACGGTAGCCCTCCACGCTTGCCACGTGTAAGGTTAGATTTTTTCCGTTTTCCACGATGCCGAATCGAAGGCTGAGATTCACCTTCCTCATGAGATAAATAAGAATGTACCGGCGGTGAGAAGGCAAATCCCCATTCTCACCGCCCGCCATCGTCCTCTTCCTTGTGCTCTGCAACCACACTCCCTATCGAGAGAATTTCTCCTCCATTCCACCATGATGAAGAAGACCAGAGGGAGGAAGAAGGCGACGGGAGCCGCCACCGCCGCCGGTGGTGCCGCCGCAGGCGATCTGAAGAAATTCTACGGCGACTGGCTGCGGCGCGATGGGCATCTGCCGTCGTCGGAGAAGATGGCGACGCGGGCGCCTGGAGACGAGGTAACTCCTCGTCCCAAAGATGGCGAACGCGTCTGCTTCGTCGATTTCGTGAACAGGGGATTTGCATTCCCTGTCCACGATTTCTTCCACGTCTTGATGTACGCATACAGTGTGCAGCTCCACGACTTCACCCCCAACGCCATCCTGCATGTCGCCTGCTTCATCGTGCTATGCGAGTGCTTCCTCGGCATACACCCGCACTGGGGCTTGTGGCAGCGCATCTTCAACATGAAGCGCAACGCAACTTCGGGGTTCGCGATGTGTACCCCGTCGGGGGCTTCGGGATCCAGACTTGAAGTAGCTCGAGTCCGCGCAAAACTAGAGGAAGAAGTGGTTCTACGTCTCCGACACGCACAAGCAGGGACAGCTGCACGGGGTGCCGCCGTTCCAGGCTGGCGTTATTGTTGCGAAGAAGAACTCGTGGTCGCACCAGCCCGATGAGCGAGAGTCCAACGAGGCGACTCCTCTATTGTCTCGTGTGTCTGCTTTGCTGAAGACCGCTGGCAAGGAGGTGAATGGCGTTCACCTTATTGCCACATTTGTGAAGAGGCGCGTGCACCCTATCCAGGCTAGGGTGCACCCGTTGTATGAGTATGGAGGTGCAGCGGACGCAACGCGCGCATTTGCCGAGGAGCTGTCGGCGGCGGATGTCGAGGCTCGCGTATGCGCCTTGACCACGCTGAAGGTCGGGGAGCCACATGTCTTCGATCCTCCCATTACTCCCTTCAGCCTGTACATGAGGTAACTTTGATTGTTTGGTTTGCTTGTTCTGCTCTTAGTTCTCCTCTGTGCTTTTTTCGAATGAGGAGTTGTTGTTTTGAAGGGGTATTCCATCTTTGTAAGTCTGCCACCACTACCCGAGGGTAAGGGAACCTCTGCGGCTCCAGACTTACGGGTGGATCCTGATGAGGAGGACATCTCGGTTGCCTCCGCAGCGTCACCCCAATGAGGCGGAGGCTGAGGAAACCGAAGATGTTGTAGTGGAGACCCGCCGCAAGCGCCGCCGCGGCCAAGGGGCGAAAGCAGCGGGGAAGTTGAAACAGACGGCGGACGCCGACGACTCTTGCTCCTCTTCGCCTCCCGTTCCCGCCGGTGACGGGGCTGCAGCAGCAGCACTGGATTCCACGGTTCCTCCGCCCAAGAGGACCCGCGTGGCGTCCGATTGCTTTGATCCAGACGTCCTTCCGAACATCGTGAGCTCGTAAGTTTTCTCTTTTCCTTTGCTGTTTCTTTCTCACGCTCTTGAGGCTGGACTTGCAAGTAACTCGTTTGGCTTGACCAGGGACTCCTCTGGCGGGAAGGTTCCTCCTTCCAACCCGGCGAAACCCGAGGACGAGTATGAGAGCGCGGACCCCGGCCGGAAGAAGCTGATAACTCCGCCCAAGTCTCCCAGTCTTGGTGGTGCTTCGGGTTCCGCTACAGCTGCTGCCGAAGGGAACATGCTTGTCACGATCGCCGCTGCTCCTCCACTCTCCTCGTCCGAGCATGTAAGTTACTTGGCCTTTACATTTTTATCGGGTGCGCGACAGCGCTCCCGATGGGAGTAGCCCCCCGAGTCTATGTGCGACTGATTTCAGTCGGGCATAGACTCAAGTTCTGCATCACTGATTGTCCCGTTGTGCTTGTGGTAGCCTGTTGTGCGCGAGCTGCTGGACGTTGGCCGGCGCTACGCCTTTATGGAATCGGAGATGGCGCGACTGAATCAGCAGGCTGCTGACCTCCAAGGTACATAGCTTTTCTCCCCTTTGCCTATATTAGGTTCTTCTGTTGCGATTTTTCTGAATTTCATGCTTGCTGCAAAGTCCCTAGCGCAAGCTCGACGCGAGAGGGACGACGCCGCGCAGCAGTCTGCCGAGCTGAAAGGGAAACTCGAGTCTGCTGAGCGTGATGCCCGTGCACGGGTTGAAGAATCTGCTCGAGCCGGGAGGGCGGAGACAGAGAAATGCGAGAAGGCCGTGGCCCAGCGACTTGGAGCTATGACGAACTCCCTGTCAGGTTTGCCGATGTTGCACCGTTCTTTTTGCTGTAACGCTGCATCTTCTGGTTTGCTGAAGTTTCTTTTCCCTTTGTGTCCAGGGTACTTGGGCGCTCCTGCGGGCTCCAGCGGCCAAGCTCTCCCTGAAGATCTGGAGGGTGCTCTGACCGCCCTTGAGGGTGCCGGCGGCCAGACGAGTATTCTCCTGTCGAAGGCTAGGGACGCACTTACGTGCTTGCACAGCAGTGTGTTTCCCAAGGCGCAGCTGATGACCCACAAGTATAGGGGATCTATCGTAGTCCTTTCGATAAGTAAGAGTGTCGAACCCAACGAGGAGCAGAAGGTGTTGACAAGTAGATTTCAGCAAGGTTTTACTGCAAGCACTAAAATAGAAATATTTTTGGAGTTTTGATATAAAGAACAAGTAAATAAAAGAGTACTACAATAGTTACAGCAAATAGCCCAATCCTTTTAAACTCAAAGGACAGGCCGGTTGTGTTACTTATGATGATTAAAACATTCTCAAGGACACATGGGAACTTCTGCCTAGTTATTTTCATTGCACGCCGGTGATTAATCTTCAACGTTTTGATAAAGTGCTGTGTGGGTGGACCTATGCTAATGCACCGCCCTTACTTGGACAAATACATAATTGTGATTAAACCCCTTGCAAGCGTCCGCAACTACAAGAAAATAATTAAGGTAAAAAACCTAACCACAGCCTTAAAATCCGAGACCCTACACTCCCTAGTGCACTAGTTCGTGAATTGGGGTTTAGGTTTCTGTTGGGGTTATGCCGAGCAGGTACCTTCACGAAGGAGACTAAAGCCGGCGTACCAGGGTGGCCCATAGTGGTGGTAAGCCGAATTCCGGCTTACCGGGCGGCCCAGTACCATGAAGCGCAGGAGACCCATCCGGCTAAGGGAAGGTTGCAGAAGCCGGCCCGCATTGAGAAAGACTTGGCCCACAAGGCGGAGCTCAAGCCGGATTGGAGTAGAACTCTGTGACTTAGTCGGTTAGGTTTTCTCCTGTAAACCCTAGGACCGGACGCCTTTATAAGCCGGCCGACGGGACGCCTTAGGGCAATACTTTCAGAAGCTCTAGACACCTTTCATTGTAATCAGCACATATTGCCTTATAGTGAATTATAGCAGCACGTAAGGTTTCGCCACCGTTGCGAGATCCGAAGCTGGGTAAACCCTTTGTCATCCCGTCGCCGGAACACCCCACGTCTCCTAAAGCCCTCTCTCTACCTAGATCGATGGCACCCCTGCCGCGGCTAGATTCGACAATACCATGACAGTTGGCGCCCACCGTGGGGGCAAGAGATGTCCGGGGTTTCGTTCCGTCCGGGATCTATGGGCAGAGTCGGTGACACCATCGCGGTCGGCTTGGTGAGCTACTTCGATGAGACAGGAGCTGGCCACGTCTTCAATGACGGCTTTTGGACGCCGGCAAAGGAGGATCCCGCCGGCTGGTCTACGATCTCTGTCGGCGGCTTCGACATCTTCGTCGGCTTCACCGCCCAGGCTTTGGATGATCTCGGCTTCACCTCGAGCATGCCCGCCACCCACCCGAGTAACTTCAACGAAGGATCGGATCTGGACTCTGAGGAGATCGCCGATCTGGATCTAGCTTTCGACGCTGACGATGAAGATTCGGAAGACGACGCAAGTTCCAACATGGCGGCGCCGGACTTCCACTTTGTCGGCATCTTAGGAGAATCCGGCTCTAACGAGTCGATGATAGAACCTGAGTCTATCCTTCCTGCTTTGCAGGCCGGAGCTGACTTAGAAGCCGGATCAGGGGACACTGCCCATATGGAGCAGGACCTCGAATCTGAAGGAGAATCCGACGATTTTAGTCGGAAAGTTGCATCCTGCTTAGGACGCCCTGCCGAGGTCTTGATGGCTGACATCTCTAGTCCTAGGGACGACCCCAATACCTCGAAAGCTGCCAATAGCGAAGAAAAAACTCCAGAAGCCGGAAATCTTAAGGTGGATTTTGTGCCACCGCTGGCTCCAATGAAAGGAACTGGTAGATTGCCGGCTACAGGAGACAACATTGACGCTACGGCCGGCGAAGCAGCAGAGAAGGAGCATGAAGAAAGGATGGCAAAGTACAAACAACTGCTAACTCCACTTCCTCCAAACGCATCGCTAGCCGACATGGAAAAGCGCCGCGCCGAGCTGGAAGAGCATGCAGCTCAAATAGTGGAGCGCGAGGTTGAGATCATAAACAAGGAAACTGAGTTCATCCGGAAGCAGAGAGAAAAGGGGGCCGACGATGTCTTCCGTCCGGCTCGCGACAAGAATCTGCATAAGAGGTTGGATTTCCGCAGCAAGTGGGAAGCCGACCATGTTAATTCAGTCTGGAGAAAGTACCACCACCGGCGTGACCCGGTGACTAATTTGTGTTACTTCAACACCCCAGCCAAAAACATGGAGGCAGCCCAGGAGGTCATGTTCGACAAATCGTTGGACCGTGACGCTCACCTTAAATATTCGGCTTATCTATTGGAGGTTGCACAACAGCAGCAAAACGACTCGCAAGTAAAGTCTGGACGGCTTGTTGACGACTCTCGTCTTTGCAACTCGACGGCCAAGAAGCCAATGGCTGCTGCACCTGCAGACCCAGACGATGACCCGGCCGGCTCAAGCAGCCACAACAAAGGCGGCGACAAGGACCCAAAGGACAAGCAGCCTAGAGGCGCGGAATCCCGGACAGGTTCTTCACGCCATCATGAGGCTGGTCGAAGCCGGGAAGAGCATCGGAGCCGGGAGAGAAAGGAGGACCCTCGCAAAGAAAAGGCGGCACCATCCCATCAGGAGGGACGACATGAGGGGGAAAATCCACCTCGAAGGGAGGGTAACAGAAATCATATGCCACCTCCACCGCCGCCTCCACCGCGCAAAGAGGGAGATAACCCCTCCAAGTACATACCCCCTCCACGATGGCAAAGGACTCCAAGCCCCCCGCGTAACGCGAGTAGGGTGAGCCAAAGCCGTCACAGGGAAGAACCAAGGCAAGAAAAGTCGGTTGGAAAACCGCCATCAGCCAATGATGTTCGAAGCCTAATCGAGGAGAGGAAGTCGGCCAGAGATGCCCAATACCTCGGCCCCAAGTGTTTTGGCAGAACAATCAGAGAGCAAATACTACCTCCCACTTTGTCGAATGTAACAAAGATGGTGGAGAAGTACAGTGGTACGGCTAATCCTGAGACCTGGCTCTCAGATTACGTCAGTGCCTGCGACATATATCAAGGCAGCGCCGACTCCGCAGTACGATTTTTGCCCCTGATGTTAACCGGGACGGCACGTATGTGGATTGAAGGTTTGCCGGAAAGGGCAGTTCATACCTGGAGTGACATGAAGCGCGTCTTTATTCAGCACTTCCAGGGCACATATAAGCGTCCAAAGTCGATTTTCGACTTATAGCGGTGTGTGCAGCAAAAGAACGACTCTAGTCGTGAGTTCGTCTCACGATGGAGTGAAATAAAAAACGCTTGCGAAGGCGTCTCAGAAACTCAGGCGATCCATGCCTTCAAGCAATCTCTTAGGAAAAGGAAAACTTTTCGCTTCATGATCTACAGCGACGAGTCGGAAACCTTGGGGGGCTTGCTCGCTTGTGCTAACAAGTATGCCGCTGCTGACGATGACAACAGGGAAGACGGTGAAACCCGCCGACACGAGTCCACGAAAAAGAAAGCTGAAGACCAAGCCGGCCCTTCTCACGAGGTTGGTGCTGCCTTTGGTAAGGGCGGCTCAAGCAATACCAAGTGGCAGGGCAAGAAGCCGACAAACAACCAATCATCCCGACCGCCAGCGGCAAAGTATGACGATATCAAGCACAACCCCTGTGTCCATCATATGAGGCCGGATGGAACGAGCTCCCACACGCTCCAGCAATGTCACATCAATAGCGACATTGCCAAAGATCCCAAAGCCGGCAAGTCAAGGAACAAGCGCAAGTCCAGGAAGGACGACAAAGAGAAGGAGGACGCTGCCTCGGAGTCGGATGACGCAGCCTCCAAAGACGGAAAAGGCAGTAAATTTCCTAAGCATGCCGAAAGCCTCATCGTCAATCTGGCAACAGATTCCTCTCGCAAGGAAAAGGCGGCTTGGCGAGAACTCAATGCTACGGTACCTGCAGTTCCTCAGTATTTGGATTGGTCCGACATTCCCATCACATGGGATCGCAGCGATCACCCGGACAGAGTTCCTTCAACACGCACCTACGCTTTGGTTGTCAGCCCTATAGTCGACAAATACAAGTTGACAAAGGTGCTTATGGACGGTGGGAGTAGCATCAACATTGTAACAGCCCAGATTTGGTACCCTAAAATATGGGTCAAATTTTCAATTTTTGCTTTGCATTGCATCATAGCATCCTTTATTAAATTGTTAAATTTAATCAAAGCAGCATATGGAAAACATTAATAAGGGAGCAAATACTTCCTAAAATTCCAAACCAAATGCGATTGCTCATTTTGGCAAAACAAAATATTCTTGAGTTTCCATATTTGTCCAGGAAGTTCCAAGAATGCACTTCATAATTATTTGGCAGAGTAAAATTCTTGCCAAACAATTAAATAAATTGGGACTTCAAAATTGAGTTAAACCAATTCTTAAATTGAAACCAAGTGAAACATTTCAAAAGTTCCAAATAAAAATATGGGGAGCTTCATTATATTATTGGGAGCCTCCAGGAATATTTTTACTTATTTTGGAAATGTTTAAATACCCCAAGTAAATGGATTTTGAAAATAATTAAAAGTTGTCATATTCAGACCCAATGACCAATTGGTGTTCAAAACTTTTTATTTTGCAACACCAATTTTGTGGAGTTAATAAATGTTATGGGGAGGCTACATGAATATTTCTATAAATTTTGGGAATGTTTTGATGCCTTAATTAAATTACTAAACTTGCTGTTTTCAATTTAAAAGAAAAACACAAAGAAATATGGAAGCAGGGGGTTTTCTGTAAAAAGCCAATTCATGTTCTTCATCACTATGGCCATAGTCGCAGCCCTGTGCGCCATGCCGCCGATGCCCCGTGCGCTGCACCCATGACGCCGGGCCCCCCTGCCGCTCGTGGAGAAGAGCTCGACGACGCCGTGCTCCTTCTCCTCTCTTTTCCCCTCCCCATCTCGACACCAACCCTAACCCTAAACCTAGTCTGAGCTCCCTATCCGCCGCCTGCCGCCGTCGAGTGCCGCCATTTCCGGCCACCCCAAAGCTAGCCGAGGACGTCACCAGCTCCGCCACGACGTCCTCTCCCTTCCCGCCAAGCTAATCGAGCCGGGATGGCGCCGTTGGGGCGAATCGTCGCCGTCCTTCCGCATCGGGTCGCCGTCGTCGAGCACCACCGTGCCGCCGACCGTCCTCCCCAGCCTCCCCCGACCTGCCCTGCTTGCTCCTGGTGAGCTTCTGCTGCTCGTGCGCTTCTTCTCCCTCCTTCTCCCCCTCTGTACCGATCTCTCACCGTGCACCGCCTCCCGCCGCCGCGGCCATGGACACCGGCGAGTCTCCGGTGACCATTTGGTCCAACCCGCCGCTCCCCCTTGCTCCTCTCTACTTCCTCTAGCTTCTAGAGAAGGTGCCCGCGCCCAATTCCGCGCCGAGACGACGAATTGATGCTCAACATCCCGCATCCCCTCTGTGACGTCATGCTGACATCAGCTGTTCTTCTGTTTTGATTTTCCAGAATTAACAGAAAGTTGTATTTTGAAATATCTGTTAAATGGTAAAACAGAAAAATGCAATTGACATACCAAAAGGTTTAGAATTTCATAACCTGTTCAAATTTGTAACTCATACATGCAATTGAATTGTAAAATTTGAATTTAATTTGTGAAATGCAAATCATCTGTTAGTTATTCAAATTTTTGGAAATTCATATCTAGAGTTTTATATTTCAGAAAAATGCAAATGATATGTTAAAATGCTAAGATAAATAAACCCTACATGTTAGTGCTTTTAGTTGAATTAATTGGTTAAATTAAATTGCCTTTAATTGTTAAATATAAAAAGGGCAGATTTAAAATCAATAATTGGGAAATTCATAACAATGTGAATATTGATCCAAAAATTTGCAAATAAGATCTTAAAATGTTCAGGAAAACAACATCTAATTGTTAGTGCTATTTCCATAAAATAATGAACCTTTTAATTTGCTGTTTATCTAAAATTATTAAAATGGCAGATTTAGTTCCAATTTTGGGAAAATCATAACTTGAGTTCTACTCATCCGAAAATTATGAATAAGCTCTCAAAATGTTCAGTGAACAATGATCTACAAGTTTAAGTAATTTGAGAGAATTTTAGATGTAATATTGGTGCTATTTAATAAAAATAGGTAAAATGGCAGAATTAAATCAATTATTAAAAATATCATAACTTGATGAATATTAATTAAAAAAATTGCAAATGATATACCAAAATGACCAGCAAAACAAATGCTATCTATCTATGTTGAGTTCACAGCAAGTAACCAACTATCCCTTTGATGTCATTATTCGAATTGGTTAAAATGATTTAAGTTGCTTAACCGTTTAATTCGCCATTTATTCATCGTTAATCGGAAAAAATGCAAACGAGGTATCAAAACGATCAGCACGACAATATCTATCTAATAATGTCATTTTCATGCATGTAGACCCCATATTTCAGTACTGGACATTTTGAATAAATGCTTAATTCACTAAGTTAAATATGGAGTTTTGACCCGTTAATTGCGATATTTATTTTAGGGGTTCCATTTAACTTGTGGGACATGCCCAATATGATTTCAGTGTATAAATTGACCATCTCATCATGATTGTGCATTGCACCTTGTATTCGTGTTATTTATTTCGTTTCCTGTTATTGTTGTGTTTCGTTAGATTCCGGAGTCGAGGTTCCACCACAATACCTCGACGATCAACGCGCCCAGTACTATCAGCAAGGCAAGAGCTAACCTAACCTTCTTGGCATCTAGCATCCTATCGTTTTACAAACTTATTTTATCCACCATAATATTGCATGCGATTCAAATGTCTCTTTTGATCAAGATGTAGAGTATCCTATGAATGCATGTTTATCCCCTGAACCATCACATGCTTCCCCTCCTATAAACCCTAGGTTTGATGTGTTGGCCGGAGACAAAGATATAATTGTTGTTATATATGCTTAGCTATGCTTAGCCATGCTAGTCAAATGATATATTTTTGTCCGGTGATTTAATTCCATTATTACGAATGGTGGTGGAATGTTCGGACATGATGGTTACTTGTGGTGGATAATTAATTTGCTAAAAGGCTTGGATGAGTTGCCATCGGGGATGGTGTTTTGCCTCATTCTTGTCGCCTAGGCTGAGAGTGCTTTTAGCTAGAACCAAGAACCGAGCGTGCTGCCATTGGTGGGGGTATGGGCTCCTTACTAACTGAATAACTTGTGCGGGCGTATCCAAGGGTCCTCTAGTTTGCTATTTCCATTTGCGCGTGTGTGTGAGAGCGGAAAAAGGAATGATGAGGATGGTGGTGTTTAGGACGTGGCGATGGGGGCAGGGGCTGAAATAGGCTGGGTAAACTTGTCCTGTCGCCACAGATGACTCTTGGATAGTCTCATGCGAGGTAAAGGTTTAACCGTGCCCACTCGCCGGCCTTCCCCGGAAGAGGCCAATCAGGTGAGCCGGACGGTACCAATGGGTAAATTAGTACACCCCTGCAGGGTTTAATCTTTTCGAAAAGCCGTGTCCGCGGTTATGGATGAACTCTTGGGAAAGGCGGATTAGCTCATAGAGAACCTGAACCTAATTAATTAATTTGGCAGCTAGAGGTTGCCATCCAACGTGTGATAAAAGGTTCATTTCCTCGAGGGTGATTCGAGGGAGTGCCTTGGTGGATATGAGATGCTTCTGGTTAAAAATGGTTCGTTGAGAACCGCAGATGAAAGTTTACTCTCTTATCCCTTTTCGGAAAACATTCTGAGTAGACGATGCAATGGGTCTTTATGTCTTTTAAAAAGGAAAACTAGCTTTATGCAAAACCAGCTACATTATACAGCATTAGAGCCTCCGTCAGCATCGGGCCTATATCGCCCTACTAATTCTTGCGAGTACGTCGTACTCAGCCTTGCTTTGTTGATTATTATTTGTTTCAGAGGAGGACGCCACCGAACTGGAAGGTGGGTTCTTTATTGACACCGACGAGTAGTCTGGGGTTCCCAGGTGGCAGTTTGGGACGTCTTGGAACAGGCTGGCTGGGATATGTTATTGTAGGCCTCTTAGGCCATAATTTGGATCTTGTTGTTAGACAACTATATTTGCTTCCGCTTGATGTAATGATGGGTCTGTGACCTCTGATTGTGATATTTGCTATCTCTCTCATATATGAGTTGAACTATGATCTCTTGTATCGTAGAGTCTGTGAAGTGCCAGTTGTTCCGCAGTCTTGGTCTCTTTGCTATACGTGAAAGCGATGTCTGAGCTTATGGCATGATCGAGGTGTTGTGTGCCGATGATGTATTCCGAGCACGCCTGGCAATGAGTTTTGGCCTGGGATTGGTAAACCCAGTAACCCTTGATTGTGTAGCATGACCGGTTACACAACGTTTCACTGTATAGCTCTGGGGTCTGGGCGCTACAAACATACTCTACGCCGCAACATTGAAGAGAATGCATCTCTCCGAGTCACAACTCAACCACAGCAATGTGAAGTTTCATGGGATTGTGCCGCGATGACGAGCCTCCTCAATGGGAAGGATCACCCTGAAGGTCACCTTTGGTGGCACGGATAATTTCCGGACAGAAGACGTCTCTTTTGAGGTGGTTCCCTTTAAAAGTGCATATCATGCAATCTTTGGACGTCCGGCTTTCGCCAAATTTATGGCTCGGCCTTGCTACATCTATAGCAAGCTGAAAATGCCGGGACCCAATGGGATCATCACAGTCAAAGGAGACTTCAAGAAAGCCAAGGAGTGTGAGACCGCCAATGCCGTCCATGCTGAAGAAGAAATCTGCAAGGAAGAATTGGAGGATCTCAAGAAGACAATGGGTCCCGATGAGATGCCGGCAACTGAAAAGCCATCCTCTAAGGTTGACTCGAGCTTCAAGCCAAAGGATGACACCAAGAAAATCAAGCTCTCAAAGGATGATCCGACAAAGGAGGCCATCATCGGTGCCGGTCTCGACGACAAATAGGAAGGCGAGCTCGTCAAGTTTCTCCGTGAGAACCGGGATATCTTTGCTTGGTCACCATCCGACATGCCAGGTGTCCCGAGGAAACTTGCCGAGCACTCCTTGAAAGTCAACAAGGATGCTAAGCCGGTCAAACAAGGCCTCCGCCAGCTCGGAACTGAGAAGCGCAAGGCGGTTGGAAAAGAGATCCTAAGGCTCACCACCGCCAAATTCATCCGTGAAGTTGTCCACACTGATTGGTTGGCAAATCCCGTGCTTGTTCCAAAGAAAAACACCTCTGAGCTACGTATGTGCATTGATTTCACTGGCTTAAACAAAGCCTGCCCTAAGGATCCGTTCGCCCTACCGCGTATCGATCAGATCATTGATTCAACTGCCGGCTCAGAGATGTATGTTTTCTGGACGCTTATTCGGGTTACCATCAGATTAAGATGAAGGAGTCAGATCAAGTCAAGACATCTTTCATTGTGCCATATGGCAATTACTGCTATGTCACAATGCCTTTTGGCTTAAAGAATGCCGGTGCTACTTACCAAAGGTGTATGCAGTGATGTTTGGACATGCAAATTGGCCGCAATGTTCATGTCTATGTCGACGACATAGCGGTCATGTCGAAGAAGCATGGCGATCTTATCGCCGATCTGTCGGAAACCTTTGCAAATCTAAGGGAGTACCAGATGAAGCTTAATCCGGCAAAATGCGTCTTCGGAGTTCTTGAGGCTGACATGTAGAGGAGAAGCGGCTCTTTTTGACATCCAGTATAAGCCGAGGACCGCCATCAAATCCCAAGTTCTAGCCGACTTTGTTGCATATTGGACAGAGGCGATGGAGAGCACACCTTTGCCGGATTCTCAGTACTGGATAATGCACTTTGATGGCTCAAAGATGAAGGAAGGCTCGGGGGCTAGAGTTGTGCTAAAGTTGCCTAAGGGTGATAAGCTACAAAGTTCATCGTCGAGATAACTACTCGATTCGGCATACCGCATAGCATTATCACTGACAATGGCACAAACTTTGCCGTCGGTGAGTTACCGAAGTTTTGCAGCCGATCAAAAATTCGACTCGACGTGGCATCGGTGGCACACCCGCAATCCAATGGACAAGTAGAGCGCACTAACGGCATTATTCTGCAAGGTATTAAGCCGAGGATTGAAACCCCATTGCATCGAGCAGCCGGTGCTTGGGTTGATGAATTGCCGGCGGTCTTATGAAGTATTCGTACTACCACAAATAGATCAACCGGCTTCACCCCTTTCTTTCTGGTTTATGGTGCAGAAGCGGTACTCCCAACCGACATGATCCATGATTCGCCTCGAGTCACATGCTACGTCGAAGAAGACGCAGAAGAAGCACGTCAAGACGGCTTAGACATCCTCGAAGAAGAAAAAGAGTTGGCTCTCCAATGATCCGCCATCTATCAACAAGATCTACGTCGCTACCAAAGCCGTAGAGTGCGGAATCGATCTTTTCGAGAAGGAGACTTAGTGCTTTGGCTTGTACAAAGCCGGCAGCACAAATTATCCCCTCCATGGGAAGGACCTTTTGTTATCAGCAAAGTTCTGAAAAACGGGTCATATTATCTCCTCGACTTAAGGAACTCAAAGAAAGATCCCAGGAAGAAAGGTCGTAAGAGGAAAAGGCATGTAGATGACGACTTAGATGAGACGAAACGTCCGTGGAATATCGCTCAGCTACGCCCTTTTTACACTTAGCAATTCTATTGTAACCATGTCAATGTGATCATGAAATAAAAATTGGCTTCTCTCATATGAAATTCGAGAATCTGTACCATCCTTTATTTCCCAATGATCTTATTGCTATCATCTGTTTACCCGAAATTGCCTGTGTTGCTTGTTGGTAAACTATCTTTCATGTTGAATCCGCCTTAAGGTGATGAAAAAACAATGTTTTGCCAAATTAATGTTTGTCTGCTAGCTTTTTGTGCCGGGTTGCTTCAAAGCGTTTTCGGCACCGAAAGGCGGCACTTGTTCTGGGTCTAAACAGATTGGTCATTGTGTACCCTGTTACTCAGCAAGTTTGCTTCGCAATAGGTTTGCCGGCGCTTAAAGGCTAAGGTGTCAAGGCCAGAATAAACTGAGGCATAAAAATTGTAAACTTGCAGAATAGATAAGCCGAATTAACACGGCAAAATACTTGGTTGTTTACAAGCATTTCATACTGTTTGAACAGATTTACATCTTAATATTTACATTTTCAGGAAGGCCGGCTCAAAAGAGCAAATTCGGCTTATGCAGATTTGTCCGCTTCTTCGTCGTCATCATTAGACTGGACGGGAGTTGGCGGGCAGGGCACTTCCTTGAAGATGGTGGTCAGGGAGACCATATTGGCAACTTTGCTGGCGTAGCCGGAGACGGAGTGAAGGATTTTCTTGCGCTCTTGATCGTCCAGCGGCGTGCCTTCCTCCTTTTCAAGAGGAAAGCCGGATGCAACGCGCCAGGCTTCTGCCTCCGGGTAGTGCGCCATCATTAGGCCCAATGCAGTCTTTGCACCTCCACGAGCACTGGACCGCAACCGTTCATCAAAGAACGAGGTCGCCTCGTCCAGTTCGGCTCCAAACCTGCAAGGTCTGTCAAGGGTTCGGGGTTGCTGGGAAAGAATTTCTCGACAAGCCTTTTTCCCGAAGAAATTATCTTCGGGATAAGCTCCCCTACTTCCAAGATCTAGTCAAGCCGGTTTTCCGCTGTCAGCTCATGGCCATAGCCCGTCGGAGCTGTAAAAAGCGAAGTTGAAGTTAAAATTGGCTAAGACAGAAAGCAGTGAATTTGAGGTTTTAAATAACTTACTCAAAAGCTGACTATCGATGGCCACCGATTCGTCGAGGCGCTTGTCAAGATTTGTTCGGCTTGTGCAAGGCCCTTCTTGGCCATCTCTAGCTCCGTCGACGTTGACTGATTAAGCTTTTTAGCTCGGTGTTTTCGTCGCGGAGCCGGTCGAGAATGCCGGCGTTCTCAGCAAGCTCCTTGGCTTTTTTAATGACGTCTTCAAAACAAAATGTCAGCAGTATAAAAATAACCATTATGCAAAGTTAAGTTTTTGGCATTTCTACCTTGGTACTGAACCCGGTCTGCCTCAAACCCGGCGATGATGGCGTCCTTGTTCGCTAGCTCAGTTTTCAGCCGGCGCATCTCCTGATTTCGTACACCCAAACAATTGATGGTTTCAGCGCCAATTTTTTGGTGGATCTGCGTAAGGAATTGCTAAAAACCTAAAGCTATATTGATAAGCCAAAGTGGCTACATGACGGCATTTCATGGCTAGGGGGCTAAGCAGTTGCATACACATTGACTCAGATCACTATGCCGGCTAGTTCTTATAACTTAACCCGGCATAGTGCTCGGGGGCTACTGGGGAAGATATGTACCTGGTAATGTTCACGGAGAAGCATCATGCCGGCTTCAAAGCTTTCAGCAAAGTAATTTTGGTGATCTTCAAGGATCTCTATGACATCAAAAGTGTCATAGGCCTTGGTCTGATCCGGCTCATCATCCCGGACGGTGGTTCCTTTCTTCTGGGGAAGCCGAGGTACTTTCATGAACCGGCTCATGAACTCCGGCTTGATGTGTCACTCGTCGTCGAAGGCTTCCGCCTTAATCGGAGGAAAGGTTGGGGCATCATTAGCCGGAGCTTGAGCCCTTGGTGGAGAGGAAGGTTCAGTCGCCTTCCCCGTCATCTCTGTCCATTGGGTCGGAGGAATAATCCTGGATCTCCCGAGAATTGGACTCGTCGTCATGGTTTAGGGGGAGCTCTCCTCCGCTGGAGTTGGCTTTGAAGCCGCAGGAGTTGGGGGAGGAACGGCTGGAGAGGCTTTCTTGCACGTGGGGCATACCTTTTGCTTTAAGGTGGCGCATCTCTTCATCCTGCAAATGTAAAGGGCTAAGCTTAGCATATCCGACATTGTTGCAAAGCAAGGAGGAGATGTGTCAGCCGACTTACTTCTTGCTGGGGATATTGAGCCCAGCGAGAACATCGTCATCCTCCGATGACTTGGCGCCAATCGTTTCAGATTGTCTTATCCTCTTCCGGCTCTCTGCAGGAGCCGAAGAAAAGGTGACCGGCCGCTTGGTCACTTTGCTGGACGACGTGCCAGCTGACCCGGAGGCGGCAACACCGGGAATCTGAAGAATAAACACAAGTCAGATTGTTAAGCATAGAGTCTAAATCCCTTGAAGAATTGAACTTTGGATTCGGCAAAGAACCTTTGGGGGAGGGTTGGCTTCTATATACATTGGCAGCGACTCTTCATATTGTCGGCCTTCGTTAGGCCGGGCTTTGATAAGCCGGTTGAGACGCGCATGGTAGAGCTCCTCTTCCAGGTCTTCTTTGCTGGTCCTCATGGGATCAGCATTATTGGTGTACTCGCACATGAGGCGAGTACGGTGCTGGAGGGGCTGGATCCGCCTCTTGACCCAGCATATAATGGTGTCCTCCCCAGTTAGGGGAGGAGAGCCGGAGGTCAACTCCGAAATCTTTGCTTGAATGGCGGCATGGTCTGCCGGCATTCTAGCTGACGGCTTCTTCTTCCACGAGGGCAGGGGCGTGCCGGCCTCGTCTATGAAAGGGGCAAGCCACTGCAGCCGGTTTGGTGACGCCCACCCCTTTGCCGGATCAACGATTGGCACCTGAGGGTACAAACTCATATCCCGGCGGCAGTTGAAGCTGATAGAGCCGACCACCAGCAGCTCCTTGTTCACAGTTTGCCTCTTGACTAAGAAGCATCTTTCGAAGAAGTCTAACCTAGGTTTTATGCCTAAATAGCCTTCAAAGAGTGCTACAAAGCCCGAGATGTATAGCAAGCTGTTGGGAGTGATGTTGTGGAGCTGAAGGCCATAGTGATCTAAGATATCTATCAGAAAAGCCGACGGCGGCAAAGAAAAACCCCATAGAGATATGGGAAGAGAGGAGTACCTGCTCATCCCTGATCGGTGTCGGGTATGGGTCGCCTAAGGCGGAGCGCCAAGCCTGCGCAGAAGCGGAAGATGGAGGAAGGACGCCGTCAGAGGCCATGCCTTAAGCTCGCCTTCTTCCACATCAGAGGTGACCCAGTTGTGGGTCGGGTTGTTGGCATCTCCTCTCTTATTGCCGGCTTCCTCTTCCTCCTCTTCTTCGCCGGCACTTCAGCCTCCGGCTGCAGCTTCAGCGGCCGCAGAAGCGGCGGCCACTGTAGCGGCGGCTTTGGCTGCGGCTTTTGCTAAGGCCACTTCATCGCGGCCAGCGACAGTGGAGGTACTCGCCGGAGTTGGGGAGGATGCAGGTGCGGCGGCGGTTGGCTCTGTGCCGCCAGCGGCGGCGGCTGTGGATGCGGAGCCTCCTATCGGTGGAGCCGAGTCGAGGGGCGCGGCGTCGATCATCGGAGATCTGGGAACGCTCGATGCCATGGA
Organism: Puccinellia tenuiflora; assembly: GCA_012064385.1. NCBI lineage: Eukaryota > Viridiplantae > Streptophyta > Magnoliopsida > Poales > Poaceae > Puccinellia > Puccinellia tenuiflora. The sequence goes on along the minus strand of QRDG01000793.1, from coordinate 775,508 downwards.
GCACGGTGGAGAATCAGAGGAACTCGAACTCGGGAGATCTGAGGAAGGAAGAAGATGGGGATTGCGAATGGCGTGTGACCGCGGCGGAGGCGAGGCGTCCGGTATTTATAGCGGATGCGCCGAGATTCTCGCAACGGTCCGGAGCCGAAATTTTCGCCACGCGTCATGGATCGAGCCGTTGTGAGAAGATTTCTTCCCTCCGACGCCTCGATTCTCGCGCGGGAAAAATGGAGTTAGCCCCTGCATTCAAAGATGCTCCTCCACTCACACTACTGGGTCTGACATAGCCATCAAATCGACGGACGCGTGTCATTACTCGTCCAAATGCTTTCCGGCATGATAAGCCGGCACGAAGAAGTCGACAAACAAGTTCGGCATGATTGCAGGTTTCTGGGAATGCTCCAAGACTGACGACGGATGAAGAATTTCCCGGACAACACTTTGTCGGAAAATCGAAGCCGACCGCTGAAGTACTTGAAGCTTTCCGGGGGCTACTGTTGGGGTTATGCCGAACAGGTACCTTCACGAAGGAGACTAAAGCCAGCGTACTAGGGTGGCCCATAGTGGTGGTAAGACGAATTCCGGCTAACCGGGCGGCCCAGTGCGATGAAGCGCAGGAGGCCCATCCGGCTAAGGGAAGGTTCCAGAAGCCGGCCCGCATTGAGGAAGACTTGGCCCACAAGGCGGAGCTCAAGCCGGATTGGAGTAGAACTCTGTGACTTAGTCGGTTAGGTTTTCTCCTGTAAGCCCTAGGACCGGACGCCTTTATAAGCCGGCCTACGGGACGCCTTAGGGCAATACTTTCAGAAGCCCTAGACACCTTTCATTGTAATCAGCGCATATTGCCTTATAGTGAATTATAGCAGCACGTAGGGTTTCGCCACCGTTGCGAGATCCGAAGCTGGGTAAACCCTTTGTCATCCCGTCGCCGGAACATCCCACGTCTCCTAAACCCCTCTCTCTACCTAGCTCGATGGCACCCCTGCCGCGGCTAGATTCGACAATACCACGACAGGTTCTGTCACTCCTGCAACCCTACCATAGGAAAACTAAATACACCATGCATTCCCCTAGGCCCTTTGAAAGGTGAAGTATCGACGTTCACACGATACCACTAGAGGAATAACACCACAACATATAATCAAACCATTAAATATTACTCAACATTATGCAATTACTAGCAACTAGACTTTCCCCATTTCCTCAGGAAGCAAACGAACTACTCACAAGACATCATATAGATCATGATCAGAGGTGATATGAATATGGGCAACAATCTGATTGTAATGATAATTCACCGATAAAACTCTCAAACATCAACTACAAGTGGTAATCAACGTCCGGGATACGATTCCGATGGACTAATAGCAACACAATGATAATTGTTACAACGAGATGAGATGGGATGGCGGCGGTGATGATGGTGCTGATGGTGGAGATGATGTTGATGATGATCCTGATGATGCCCGGCGTGATGGCGATGACGATGGCGGCGATCTCCCCCCTCCGGGAGGGAAATTCCTCGGCAGTTCTCTCCTTGTCGGAGCTCTTCTTCTCTCTGTCCCGTTTCCGCCTCGTCGAGGCGGCAAAAAAATTATTCGTCGATACCCTCGATGTTTTTAGGTCAAAGGGAAGTAATATGCCGAAGGGGATCCGGAGGGGGGCCACAGGGGTTAGGGGCGGGTCCCACCCGCGGCCTAGGGTGGACCCACGATAGGGGGCCACCCCTGCTCCCTGGAGCTCACCTCCGTGCGCCCTTTTGGTTCCTTGACTTATTTCCCAAAATATTTATCTCCGATTTTTTCAGGAATTTTTGGAGCTTCCGACGTCAGGTATCTCGACGGGTACTTTTCCAGCTGATCCCGGGCTCCGGCAGATGCATCCCCAATCATTGCAAAACATGCAAAATAAGGTAAAATAACATAAGTATTGCATCATAGTATGAAATATATCAATGAATAAAGGTAAATTATGATGTAAAATAGTGATGCAAAATGGACGTATCAACACCCCCAAGCTTAGACTCCGCTTGTCCCCAAGCGAAAACTGAGCTCGGTAAACATGACCACAGGTTTATGGAGTGAAGTGTCGATAAATAAAGAATACGAACATGAAGCATCAGTATTTAGTCATCAAACACATATACATTTTTAAACAGCAACCTTTCTCTCATAAAGCTTCTCGAAGACAAGTAATGTAACTATAACATGTTAAGGTGAAGTAAAACAAAAACTTACTAAGCAATGGCAAACTGAGACTTCACTCAAGAGGCAATTATACTTGTCAGCTCATATTTCAAGAAAGATCCATTTAAATGCTTCAACCATCAAGTCATCTTTCCACGAGTTGCAAATCATCAAGTCTGTATTCTTGTGATAGAAGAGTTAGAACTGACATAAGAAAAATGAACAACTGTCATGAGACATAAAAGACACAATGTAGATATCATACTTGCTAACATCATAGGTCAACATTGTAATTTTGCTTGTGGAAGATAGAAATAAAAGGAAGACTCACTCAATATTAAAAGTAAGAGAAAGGCCCTTCGCAGAGGGAAGCAGGGATTAGTCATGTGCTAGAGCTTTTTATTTTTATGAAACAGAAGTAAAACAATTTTTGAGACATGCATGCTTTCGTCAACGACTTCACAACAGAGAAGCTATCTAGTCCCCCATAACAAGCAAGGCTTTTAGACTTGTGAGAGCAGCTGGTTTTTAGAGGAGCGAGTACGCTCCTCTTTCTCCTTGGTTTCACCACTGTCCAATGTTTAGAGCCGATTTCTCAGATTTTCATTGTGCGGAGGAGAATGGTGAGTTATATTTATATTTTTTCTTAAGCTGCTCTCGGGTTGATTCAAGTGAAGACGTAATCCATCGACACCGGGTGAAAGGGGGGAAATGACCTTGCTCGTCACGAGTTATATCTAGCTCTCCACTGCTCCCTCATGAGCTTAAAAACAGAGGCACAAAAAGGAATATTTTGAATTTTAAAGATAGCACATGACAAATTTACTTGGAATGGCAAGAAATACCATGCATAGGTAGATATGGTGGACTCAGCTGGCAAGATAGTTTGGCTTTGGGATTTGGATGCACGAGTGAACCATACACTCAGTATGAATTTTTGGGCTTAGCAAAGAAGGTATTTGAAGCAAACATACAGTGTTGAGAGATGTAAACCAAATATGTTATCTAGAACAATATGCCAAACATGCAACATAAAGCTTATCATCACTGTTAGAAATAAATCTAATACAAAAGTATGCAGGCTAGAGGATTCACAAGCATGTAAGATATAAAGGATAGTATATTTGCAATCAAATTCCTTTTCTCTACTCAAGCATCAATGTAATTATTGCAAGTTAAACAAAGTCATGCTTGCCAATACCGAATAAACTTCTACTCATACACCCAATGTCAAATCATCACTTACCACGAGACCAGCAGATGAGAGAGATTGCCATAATAAAATATAAAGTGTAGAAGAATAAAAGATGCTTCTCATTTATATTCCATTATAGAAAACCACACACCAACGGATACAAAGGACTCACAAGGAGCGACGAGACACATTGCAAAACCATACTACATGATAATTTCTCTACTCATGATACGACTCACATGACTAAGAAAATAAAAGATAAAAGATAAAGATACCGGGGCACTCCCCCAAGCTTGGAACAAGCCAAGGGGGTGCCATTACCCAATAGACTCAAACTCATGGTGAAAATTCCCATCTTCGTCACTTGTCACCAAATTTCCACGAAAGGGGCTTCCCATCGACAAAGATGAACTAGTCTCCTCCGACCTGAAACTTGCAGCAGAGCTTATACGCTTAAATCTAAGTTCATACTCACACATTTGTGCTTGCAAAGTAGCGGTCTCATTCTCCAATAGAAAGATCATCCCCTTAATTCTTTGGTCTCTTGATTATGAAGAATAATAAGCTCAGCAATGATACGATGATTGGCGCTCACTCCACGCTCGATTATCTTCTTGTACTTGAAAACTTCATGCTCAACTTCTTCTAACCTTGTCTTCTCGCCCCCCTCCTTCTTAGGGCCTTGAAGATCTTGCTTATGAAGCACACCGTCCTTGAGCTGAAGAACTTGAGGATGCATCTTGACCTCAGCTAAGTAGGGGTTGATGACGTTCTTGACGAAACCATGGCGGCTAGGGTTCCAGAGAAAGCAATCTGCCAGAAAAGCTCGAAACGAAAACACAACGAAATACACAGGATACGCTCCTCGAAAATTTTTGGGAAATTTATAGTCGAGATTTTTGCAATAAAAGGAAGATAACGAGACTAGGCGGAGTCGGAGGCGGTGTCCAGGGGCCAGGGGCGGGTCCCCACCACGGCCAGAGGTGGGGCCGCGGCAGAGGGTCGCCCCTGCCTCCTGAACTCCGTCCCGTCTCCGAATTTTCCTAATTTTCTGAAAATAAATAATATAAATTTTCTGGAATTTTCCGAGGCACTTTCCTTACCGAAACAGTTACCTATTCATTTTCTGACTCTGGAGTCTTCCGGTATTTGGTTTCAATAAATTCTTCCGGAGACACCACTTGAATAACATCGGCATCTTTCTCCAAGGGATTACCGGAGATATAGTGCTTGAGTCGCTGACCATTCACCACTTGAGGCTTGTCTCCGTCAAGACTGTTAATCTTTATAGCACCGGAACGATAAACTTCCTCAATGACGAATGGTCCTTCCCATTTAGAGAGTAACTTGCCTGCAAAAAATCTGAGACGAGACCTATACAAAAGCACTTTGTCACCAACATTAAATTCTCTTTTCAAAATTCTCTTATCATGCCATCTCTTTACTTTCTCCTTAAACAAACGAGCATTTTCATAAGCTTCATTTCTCCACTCTTCCAAAGAACTTAATTTAAGCAATCTAGTTTTACCGGCAAGAGTAGGAACATAATTAAGTTGTCTAACAGCCCAATAAGCTTTATGTTCTAATTCAAGAGGCAAATGACATGCCTTCCCATAAACCATTTTATAAGGAGACATGCCCATAGGATTTTTATAAGTAGTTCTATAAGCCCATAAAGCATCATTAAGTTAGACCAATTCTTCCTAGACTTGTTAACGGTCTTTTGCAATATTAACTTAATATCTCTATTAGTTAACTCAACTTGTCCACTAGTTTGAGGGTGATAAGGTGAAGAAACTCTGTGATTAACATCATATTTAGCTAAGACCTTTCTAAAAGCACCATGAATAAAATTGGACCCTCCATCTGTCATAAGATATCTAGGCACACCAAACCTAGGGAAAATAACTTCTTTAAGCATTTTTAGAGAGGTCTTATGATCAGCACTTTTAGTTGGTATAGCTTCTACCCATTTAGTAACATAGTCCATAGCAACAAGGATGTGAGTATTGCCATGTGAGGTGGGAAAAGGACCCATAAAATCAAATCCCCAACAATCAAAAGGCTCAATAACAAGAGAATAATTCATAGGCATTTCATTACGTCTACTAATGTTACCAACCCTTTGACACTCGTCACAAGACGAAACAAACCTTTTAGCATCCTTAAATAAAGTAGGCCAATAAAAACCTGATTGAAGAACCTTATGTGCAGTCCTTTCTCCTGCGTGATTTCCTCCATAGCCACTGTTGTGGCACTTCCGCAATACTTCCTCCTGTTCATGCTCAGGAATACATCTCCTCAAAATTCCATCGACCCCCTCCTTGTATAAATGTGGGTCATCCCAAAAGTAGTGCCTCAAGTCATAGAAGAATTTCCTTTTCTGTTGATAAGTAAAGCTTGGAGGCAAAAACTTTGAAACGATGAAATTAGCATAATCAGCATACCAAGGAGCATCATGAGAGGTTACCTTAATGACAGCAAGTTGTTCATCAGGAAAACTATCATTTAGAGGGATAGGATCATGAGGTATATTTTCCATTCTAGATAAATTATCAGCTACAGGATTATCTGCACCTTTTCTATCAACAATATGCAAATCAAACTCTTGTAGCAAAAGCACCCATCTAATAAGCCTAGGCTTAGCATCTTTCTTCTCCATAAGGTACTTAATTGCAGCATGATCAGTATGAATAATACTTTAGAATCTACAATGTATTGTCTAAATTTATCACAAGCGAAAACAACTGCTAAAAATTCCTTTTCAGCAGTTGCATAATTCCTTTGAGCACTATCCAGAGTTTTACTAGCATAATGAATAATATTTAACTTCTTATCAATTCTTTGACCAAGAACAGCCCTACATCATAATCACTAGCATCACACATAATCTCAAAGGGTAAATTCCAATCAGGCGGTTGGACTATAGGAGCGGTGATTAAAGCTTTCTTAAGTATTTCGAAGGCTTCCTTACGACCTTCATAAAAAAAAATGGAACATCCTTTTGAAGAAGATTAGTAAGAGGCCTCGAAGTCTTAGAAAAGTCTTTAATAAACCTCCTATAAAAACCAACATGACCAAGGAAACTACGAATACTTTTGATGTCCCTTGGATAGGGCATCTTCTCAATTGCTTCAATTTTCGCCTTATCAACTTCGATTCCTCTCTCAAAAATTTTATGCCCAAGCACTATGCCTTCATTCACCATAAAGTGACACTTCTCCCAGTTGAGAACAAGATTAGTCTCCTCACATCTCTGCAAAACTTTATCAAGATTATAGAGACAATTGTCGAAAGAAGTTCCATAGACGGAGAAATCGTCCATGAAGACTTCCACAATTTCCTCACAAAAGCCATGAAAAATAGCAGACACGCATCTTTGAAAAGTAGCAGGTGCATTACACAAACCAAAGGGCATACGTCTATAAGCATAAGTTCCATAAGGACAAGTAAAAGTAGTTTTTTCTTGATCTTCATATTTAACAGCAATTTGACAGAAACCAGAATAACCATCAAGAAAACAAAAGTGAGTGTTCTTAGACAATCTTTCGAGCATTTGATCAATAAAAGTCAAAGCATAATGATCTTTTCGGGTAGCCTTATTAAGCTTCCTATAATCAATGCACATTCTATATCCTACAACCATTCTCTGAGGAATGAGTTCATTATTATCATTAGCAACAACAGTCATACCTCCCTTTTTAGGAACACAATGAACATGACTAACCCATCTACTATCAGCAATAGGATAGATTATACCTGCATTGAGAAGCTTAAGTATCTCATTTCTTACCACATCCTTCATCTTCGGGTTTAATCTTTGTTGATGATCAACAACGGGCTTCGCATCAGGTTCAAGATTAATTGTATGTTGACAAATAGATGGAGAAATCCCTTGAAGATCATCCAAAGTATAGCCCATTGCAGCTCGATGTTTCTTAAGAACCTCCAATAATCGTTCCTGTTCTCTTGCTGAAAGGTTAGAATTGATAATAATAGGATATATTTTCTTCTCATCTAAATATGTATACTTGAGAGTATCTGGGAGAGCTTTTAATTCAAAAATAGGATCTCCTTTTGGAGGCGTGGGCGTCCCCAACGATTCCACAGGTAGATCATGTTTTAGATTAGCCGGCTGTCTAAAGAAGAATTCATCAATTTCTTCCCTTTCCTGCATAAACATATCATTCTCGTGCTCCTCCATAAATTGCTGCAAAGGATCGTTAGGAGGCACAGCAATAGAAGCAATTCTTTCAATAATGAGATCCTCATTAGGTAATTCTTTATCATAACGATGCCTATCAAATTTGGAAAAATTAAATTCATACGGTTCTCCAGCGAATTGAACAGAGACCTTTTCATTCTTAAAGTCTATAACAGCACTACAAGTATTTAAGAAAGGTCTACCAAATATGATAGGACAAAATTTATCTTTAACTGACCCCAAAACAAGGAAATCAGTTTGATATTTTACCTTACCACATAAGACTTCAACGTCTCTGACAATTCCCACCGGCTGGATGACATCTCTATTAGCCAATTTAATCTCCAAAACAATATCTTCAAGCTCACATGGTGCAATCTCCCGCATTATCTCTTGATCAAGTGCATAAGGAATAGCACTTGCACTTGCTCACATATCACATAGTCCGTAATAGCAATGATCACCTATTTTGACAGAAACAACAGGAGTACCAACAACTTTTGCACTCTTATTTTGCCTAACAATGTTAGTAGCAGCTTCACAAAATTAATAGAACTTCCATCGACGTTCTCAGTTACAAGATCTTTAACTAAAGCTACTGGAGAGGCAATTTCTAGTTGTGCATCAGGTTCACAAGCTTTTCTTTCACTTTTATTAACCACATTAGCAACAATTGAGTGTTCTTTAATTCTTATAGGAAAGGGTGGTTTTTCAAAGTGAACAGCAGGTAAAACAGATTCAACTTTGTGCACAGGTATATCATTACTAACAAGCACATCCTTTTTACAAACATCTTTAAAAGGTTCATGGTACTTATTCCACTTTTCTTTTGGAATATTAATATGATCAGCAAAGGATTTATAAAGATCAACAACAATTTGAGAATCGAGCCCAAACTTAGTACTAAGTACCTTGAAACGTTCAGTTTCCATGAAAGATTTAATGCAATCATACTCGTAATTTATACCTGATTCTTTACCTTTGTCGATCTCCCAATCCTCCGCATTGCGATAAATCCTTTGAATGAGATCCCATTTAGCATTAACCTTTTTGTTTGTAAAAGATCCGAGAGAAGAAGCATCGAGCATATCCTTATCACGGCGTGATAGCCTTGCATAAAAATTGTTAACAATTATATCATTAGGAAGCTTATGATTGGGGAATTTGAGCATTAGAGATTTCAACATCCCCAAGCTTGAGCGATGCTTTTCTTTCACGTGGCCAAAAGTTGTAAATATAATTTCTATCTTGATGAATTTCATGAAGAGGATAAAATTTAGAATAAAAGAGAGACATAAGCTCTTTCCAATCCATCAAATGAGAATTATCCAGAAGCATATACCAATCCATAACTTTATCCTTTAATGATATTGAAAATAATTTCCTCATGATTACCTCTCTTGGCATACCTGGAATCTTAAATAGCTCACACAGTTCTTTAATATGAAGCAAATGATAACCCGGATGGATAGTCCCATCCCCTGCATAACGATTACTCATAACATGATCAATAATTCCCATAGGTATTGTGAATGGATCAATTTCAGAGAGTGGGGGACTCTTCTCCACCACGGGTGTGGTGGTAGAGTCTCTCGCGAACAGCATACTAAGTGAAGAGTGCTCCATAACGAAGCAAAGTAACAAACAGAAATAAAAACAGCACCTACAATAAAAGTGTTCCTTACCAATTCCACTTACCAATAGCGCTTCCCTCCCCGGCAACGGCGCAAGAAAAGAGTCTTGATGACCCACAAGTATAGGGGATCTATCGTAGTCCTTTCGATAAGTAAGAGTGTCGAACCCAACGAGGAGCAGAAGGTGTTGACAAGTAGATTTCAGTAAGGTTTTACTGTAAGCACTAAAAGATAAAATATTTTTGGAGTTTTGATATAAAGAACAAATAAAGAACAAGTAAATAAAAGAGTGCTACAATAGTTGCAGCAAATAGCCCAATCCTTTTAAGCTCAAAGGACATGCCGGTTGTGTTACTTATGATGATTAAAACGTTCTCGAGGACACATGGGAACTTCTGCCTAGTCATTTTCATTGCACGCTGGTGATTAATCTTCAACGTTTTGATAAAGTGTTGTGTGGGTGGACCTATGCTAATGCACCGCCCTTACTTGGACAAATACATACTTGTGATTAAACCCCTTGCAAGCATCCGCATCTACAAGAAAATAATTAAGGTAAAAAACCTAACCACAACCTTAAACTCCGAGACCCTACACTCCCTAGTGCACTAGTTCGCGAATTGGGGTTTAGGTTTCTGTCACTCCTAAATGTAGCACCCTCACTTTGAAAAGCAAGAATACTTCGTGAATTTGCTAGGCTCTGGATCGAGTATGGCTAGCATTCACCAACAGGATGTAATATCATGCATAAATGTTAAACGTTATTACATCGCACTTACGAATGATCCAAAAATAAAGTACTTTATTACATCTTCGCATAGCCGAAGCTAGCTTGAAATAAATAAAGTTCCACAAATATTATTCAGAGTTTCAAGCAGAATAAATAAAGTAGCACTGAGCTCCATCATCTCCATGTGCCACTGGCGACCATGTTGGTTGTAAGCTCGAAATAGACAAACGTCCTTATTTCTCATCTGAACAACCTGCAACATTAACGTTGTAGCCCAGAGAATTTGGGTCAAAACCTTGTGACAGACTGGCAAGTGTCATACTATGGTGGATATTAAATGGCAAATACTATTCTACATGCATATTTGGCTGGTGGATTTCATGGCTCTTGCGCAAAGCAAATTTTATCCTACACTTGAAAAACTTTTCTTTTAAAACCAGCTATTTATGAGATAAACATGGCATGAAAACCAATATATCTTCTACCCTTGTTCACCCATCAAATTTTATTCTGAAATTGGAATGAATGAGATTCTTCTGTCGACCACCTTAGTTACTCAAATTGTCCATAACCGGGGACACGGCTAAGATTTTAGTTTTATTTACTCTCGAGAGTTTGTGACACTTTCCCCACTAGACTCAACTAACCCAAACTTCCAAATCACTCATTAAGTGAAAAGGAAAGGAGAGATTCGAGACGCGATCTTTCAGAAGAGCTTTCCATACACATGTCCGAACAATACCCACCTACATCCCCTACATCTGCTTGTTCGTCCGGTCAGGTCCACTCAACTTACTTAATCAAGACAGACCCATATGACTAGTGGCTGCATTGGAAGTAGCTAGACATGGAGTGACATGAAATCTCTAATACCCTGGGTGGCAAACCACAAGTGCACATACTCAGGTTCACACCATAGAAATGGGCCTGAGTAGCCACTCAACTTTAAACAACCGGTAGAGCAACACCAAATCCACCCAGGTGATTGATTATTTTAGTAGAATTTTTCTTAACTCATCTACCACAAAACAATCCATTTTTGCAGCAAGCCCATCTACTAAATTAATATAGGTCACTAGTCATCTAAATCATGTGGTTAACCTAACAGGTTTGCATAGCATAATAACTTGAATAAAAACAGCCTATCATGCATGCTACTGGAAAAATAGTCTACAATGCCATATAAAAATAGTAATAGGCCGTTCATGAGTTTGTGTATGCACTTGCCTTGGTAGTTGTTCAGTTTGTTGCATCACTCACATCACTCCTGGCACTCTTCACAATCTAAACAATCAATTTGCAACAATTCAATACACGGGCAAAATGGCAATACAACAAAAGTATGCATGCATGATGATTTGCTAACAACACAAATCAAAGTTAAACAACTAATAAGGTTATTACTTTATGTTATTTACTATATGCATGATGCTCATGATTCATAATTTTAGTGGTTTTTAATAATTTAAAAACAATTACCATAGCCAAAATACCATTATTTGAGTTTCTACAAGAACATTATCAATGCATGATGCACAAGTGCAAACTAAAATTTCTACTGGAAAAAGGACACTAAAAGATACACTTTTGCAGAAGAAACAATTTAAAATAATGTATCGATTTAAAGATATGCCAAAATTACTCAAATCTCTCATTTTAAATTTGAATAAATTCAAATAGGCAAAACAGAGCACTAACAGTTCTAAAATATTCTACAGGTCAAGAGGTTTTCAAAATATAAGGTTTGTTAAATTTGGCAAAACGGTTGAAAAGATATGATTTTTGCAAGATTGTGCCTTTTTCTGAAAATTCGGGTTGACTGTGTTGACCCGAGCTGACTGGGCTGACGATGTGGCGCTGACTGTGCGCTGACCGTGCGGCTGATGCAGCAGCCACGTGGCGCGATGGGAATGGTCAGCACCGATTCGATATAGGGATTTAATCGTGGCCCTTGATCAGAGATCGGACGGTCGTGCACGAGTTCGTCCGGGACGCCGGCGAGACTCACCGGAACGACGGCGGATGGCGGCGGACGTCGAGGCTCCGGTGGTTCTGCTGCTCCAATGATTCGTCGGTGACGTCCTTCATTCTCCCCTCGGTGTGGTGAAGGCGACGTTGTGCTTGATGGCGGGTCAAGGTGTCCCGAACGACGGCGACGGCGGCTTCCCGAGCTCCAGCTCCGGCGACGCTCCGGCGACAAGAACGAGCTCCCTGGTTCACCTTTTTCAGATCGAAGAAGACAGGCGGGTGAGGAATTTTGTGGGCGAGCTATTAGACAAGGTTACAGAGTCTAGGGTGGCCTGAGATGAGCGCATCATCCAACCTTTGAGCACAACAATGGCGGCGGCGACAGATCGGTTTGAGCTCGGAAATAGGGCAGCCTGGCGGCGGAAAATTGGGGGTTTCTGGGGGAGATGATGTGCGGGGGTGTTGGCTATTTATCCCCGAAGTTTGGTAGCGAAAGGAGAAGAAATCAGAGCGGATCGAGCGATTTCCTGGGGCAGTTCGGTACGGGAACGAATCGTGTTCATTCTGGAGAACGACTCGAGCTGGGAGACGATGGGAGCTAGGCCGGTCGGGTTGCTGGGCTGCTGCTGGGCCAGCTGGCTGCTGGCCGTGGCTGGCCACCTTCTTGGGCCGTGGCTGGCTGCCTGGCCGGCCGGTCCGATTCCCTTTTTTTTTCTTTTGTCTTTTCTATTTTCTGTTTTATTTTCTTGATTTTCTTGAGGTAACAACACAACTCCAAAATGAGTAAAATAAAATACAGAAAAATCCTGTGAGTTATAGTTTATAAAATAGAGTCACTTAGCACAGTTTTCTCAAGTAGGAAAAATAGGAAAGTAGTTGTGTGCTTATTATATATATATACAAGACACCGATTAAAATCTTTTTCAGAGAAACTTGGGAAAACACCTTTTAGGAAAACTTATCCAGAGTAGGGTATTTTGGCACTGTTTACTGCCATCAAATAAAATCAAAATATTTGAAATATTGACTAGGGTTACTTTGCACCCTTTATGTCACTTAACAAAATATATTTTTAATTTTGAAATCTTTTACTATTTCAAGCAATTTAAATGCAACAAACACATGATGCTTATGAATGCCATGCATGATTTTGAGTTTTGAAACAAAACAACAAAAAGTTTTTTATCCCTCTGAATTTTCAAAAATTTGAAAATCTTGGGATGTTACAGACTACCACCCTTAAAAGGAATCTCGTCCCCGAGATTCGAAGAGGCTAGAAAGAAATGGGTTTGTGATCTCTGGTTTTAGGCAACGGGGTGGGCTACCACCCTTAAAAGAAACTTTTGTTGGTATTCTAGAACTCTTATCCTCCATCTAGGGTACATGTTGTGGTTTAAAGCTGAGCCATGACTTAACATCCTTAATCCTCTTATGTGGTAGATGAAGAACAAATGATTGAGGTAAATGGTTAGTAGTGTACCGTTCACCATACTAGGCTTATTGAATGCTCTTCCCACATGAACATGGTTCACGTGTCCCTTCTCGAGAGAGTTGTGTTAGCCAGCTTCTTCAGTCTTCCTTTCCGGACATTTAGTTGAATAATGCCCCATCTGCTTGCACTTGAAGCATTGAATGTGACTAAGGTCTTTCTTTCCTGCATGGTGATTATGATTCTGACCATTGTGGTTCCCATTGTTGCGGCCATTGTGGTCATTGTCCTTGTGTTCTCCATTACCTCCTTCGTTTCCTCCATTGTGCTCTTGACCTTGATGGTTGTGGCTGTGTCCATCATGGAACTTGGCCTTCTTGTGTGCAGATTCTGAGTTGTACTTGTTTCCATTATACTTCCTTTTTCTGTTCTCCTCCTTCTGTATATTGTTGTCCAGTGTGATGGCTTGGTCCAGTAGAGCTTGATAATTTGGTGCATATGCCACCGACAATAGTATCTTTAGTTCACCACAGAGTCCACTAAGGAATTTATCCTTCCTCTTAGCATCAGTATCAATGTCCTTTAGAGCATAGCGTGACAGAGCACAAAAATCATCCATGTATTCCTTCAGAGTCCTCTTACCTTGCCTCAAATTGCGGAACTCATCTTTCTTCAGGTTCATGATTCCTGAGGAAATATGAGCATTGCAGAATCCTTCCTTGAACATGTCCAAAGTGAGTCCAGCTAGAGGGTGTGTAATCTGGTAGGTCTCCCACCACTGTGCCGCTGGTCCTTCGAGAAGGTGGGCAGTGAATCTCACCATCTCAGCATCATTGCACTCACAAGTGACTAGATCCTTGTGCACAGAACGTAGCCAGTCATCAGCTACAATGGGTTCAGTGGCTGTAGAGAACTTATTTGGTCTAAGTCTCAGGAATCTGGTGAGCCTGTCCACTAGGGGTGGTGGGGGTGGCGGTGGTGGAGGTGGTGGTGGTGCATTCTGGTTCGCCAAAAATTGTGCCATCATGTTCATCAGTTGCGTCTACGCGGCCATCAACTGCTGCATCTGGTCGTTGTTGTTGTTGTTGTTGTTGTCAGGGTCACGGCGAGGAGGCATCTGTTGGGGTTTAGCATAGATGAGCATAGAAAGAAAGATCTAAAAGAAATATTTCTACCCATACAAACAATTAACAACAATCAGCAACAAGCAAACGATCACACAGTAAAACAAGTCAAGAATTTTATAAATTCGAAAATTAAGGTTTTGAAAACTTAACTAACATGATAGGTTCTAACACGAGCACACTAGTACTGCCATACCACATTTTGATAGGTAAATACTCTAACGCGAGACGATAACTAATAACCTATGTAGAGTGGTGGTCTTGACTATGTCTTCCTTCTAAAAGTTCTTCTTAGGTGTCTTTTGAAACTCCATTTCACAATCCATAGCCATAATCATCATTGATCCTTTGTTGATATATTCTATGAGGTTGGTCATCTAAAACAAGAGAAGGTAATTTAGAAAGCAATAGTTGATAAAGGTACAAGAAAGATGTTTGGAAAGATTTGGATAAGAAGAAAATAGAATTTTGTTCCTATGGTCTTTCTTATTTCTAATCCAAACCTAGGGTTTTCGAGCCTACATGCAATATTACGCTCTGATACCATTCTGTAACACCCTCACTTTGGAAAGCAAGAATACTTCATGACTTTGCTAGGCCCTGGATCGAGTATGGCTAGCATTCACCAACAGGATGTAATATCATGCATAAATGTTAAACGTTATTACATCGCACTTACGAATGATCCAAAAATAAAGTACTTTATTACATCTTCGCATAGCCGAAGCTAGCTTGAAATAAATAAAGTTCCACAAATATTATTCAGAGTTTCAAGCAGCATAAATAAAGTAGCACTGAGCTCCATCATCTCCATGTGCCACTGGCGACCATGTTGGTTGTAAGCTCGAAATAGACAAACGTCCTTACTTCTCATCTGAACAACCTGCAACATTAACGTTGCACCCCAGAGAATTTGGGTCAAAACCTTGTGACAGGCTGGCAAGTGTCATACTATGGTAGATATTAAATGACAAATACTATTCTACATGCATATTTGGCTGGTGGATTTCATGGCTCTTGCGCAAAGCAAATTTTATCCTACACTTGAAAAACTTTTCTTTTAAAACCAGCTATTTATGAGATAAACATGGCATGAAAACCAATATATCTTCTACCCTTGTTCACCCATCAAATTTTATTCTGAAATTGGAATGAATGAGATTCTACTGTCGACCACCTTGCTTAGTTACTCAAATTGTCCATAACCGGGGACACGGCTAAGATCTTAGTTTTATTTACTCTCCTTCCCACTAGACTCAACTAACCCAAACTTCCAAATCACTCATCAAGTGAAAAGGAAAGGAGAGAGTCGAGACGAGATCTTTCAGAAGAGCTTTCCCATACACATGTCCGAACAATACCCACCTACATCCCCTACATCTGCTTGTTCTTCCGGTCAGGTCCACTCAACTTACTTAATCAAGACAGAGCCCATATGACTAGTGGCTGCATTGGAAGTAGCTAGACATGGAGTGACATGAAATCTCTAATACCCTGGGTGGCAAACCACAAGTGCACATACTCAGGTTCACACCATAGAAATGGGCCTGAGTAGCCACTCAACTTTAAACAACCGGTAGAGCAACACCAAATCCACCCAGGTGATTGATTAATTTAGTAGAATTTTTCTTAACTCATCTACCACAAAACAATCCATTTTTGCAGCAAGCCCATCTACTAAATTAATATAGGTTACTAGTCATCTACATCATGTGGTTAACCTAACAGGTTTGCATAGCATAATAACTTGAATAAAAACAGCCTATCATGCATGCTACTGGAAAAATAGTCTACAATGCCATATAAAAATAGTAATAGGCCTTCATGAGTTTGTGTATACACTTGCCTTGGTAGTTGTTCAGTTTGTTGGAGCACTCGCAGCACTCCTGGCACTCTTCACAATCTAAACAATCAATTTGCAACAATTCAATACACAGGCAAAATGGCAATACAACAAAAGTATGCATGCATGATGATTTGCTAACAACACAAATCAAAGTTAAAAAACTAATAAGGTTATTACTTTCTGTTATTTACTATATGCATGATGCTCATGATTCATAATTTTAGTGGATTTTAATAATTTAAAAACAATTACCATAGCCAAAATACCACTATTTGAGTTTCTACAAGAACATTATCAATGCATGATGCACAAGTGCAAACTAAAATTTCTACTGGAAAGAGGACACTAAAAGATACACTTTTGCACAAGAAAACAATTTAAAATAATGTATGGATTTAAAGATATGCCAAAATTACTCAAATCTCTCATTTGAAATTTGAATAAATTCAAATAGGCAAAACAGAGCACTAACAGTTCTAAAATATTCTACAGGTCAAGAGGTTTTCAAAAATATAAGATTTGTTAAATTTGGCCAAACTGTTGAAAAGATATGATTTTTGCAAGATTGTGCCTTTTTCTGAAAATTCGGGTTGACTGTTTTGACCCGAGCTGACTGGGCTGACGATGTGGCGCTGACAGGATGCTGACCGTGCGGCTGACGCAGCAGCAACGTGGTGCGACGGGAATGGTAAGCACCGATTCGATATAGGGATTTAATCGTGGCCCTTGATCAGAGATCGGACGGTCGTGCACGAGTTTGTCCGGAACGCCGGCGAGACTCACCGGAACGACTGCGGATGGCGGCGGACGTCGAGGTTCTTGTTGGTCCGCTGTCCCAACGGATCGTCGGTGATGTCCTTCGTGCTCCTCTTGGTGTGGTGAAGGCGACGGTGTGCTTGATGGAGGGTCAAGGTGTCCCGAACGACGGCGACGGCGGCTTCCCGAGCTTCAGCTCCGGCAACGCTCCGGCAATAAGAACGAGCTCCCTGGTTCACCTTTTTCAGATCGAAGAAGACAGGCGGGTGAGGAATTTTGTGGGCGAGCTACTAGACAAGGTTACAGAGTCTGGGGTGGCCTGAGATGAGAGCATCATCCAACCTTTGAGCACAACAATGGCGGCGGCGACAGATCGGTTTGAGCTCGGAAATAGCGCAGCCTGGTGGCGGAGAATTGGGGGTTTCTGGGGGAGATGATGTGCGGGGGTTTTGGCTATTTATCCCCGAAGTTTGGTAGAGAAAGGAGAAGAAATCAAAGCGGATCGAGCGATTTCCTGGGGCAGTTCGGTACGGGAACGAATCGTGTTCGTTCTGGAGAACGACTCGAGCTGGGAGACGATGGGAGCTAGGCCGGTCGGGTTGCTGGGCTGCTGCTGGGCCAGCTGGCTGCTGGCCGTGGCTGGCCACCTTCTTGGGCCGTGGCTGGCTGCCTGGCCGGCCGGTCCGATTCCTTTTTTTTTCTTTTGTCTTTTCTATTTTCTGTTTTCTTTTCTTGAGGTAACAACACAACTCCAAAATGAGTAAAATAAAATACAGAAAAAAATCCTGTGAGTTATAGTTTAATAAATAGAGTCACTTAGCACAGTTTTCTCAAGTAGGAAAAATAGGAAAGTAGTTGTGTGCTTATTATATATATACAAGACACCGATTAAAATCTTTTTCGGAGAAACTTGGGAAAACACCTTTTAGGAAAACTTATCCAGAGTAAGGTATTTTGGCACTGTTTACTACCATCAAATAAAATCAAAATATTCAAAATATTGACTAGGGTTACTTTGCACCCTTTATGTCACTTAACAAAATATATTTTTAATTTTAAAATCTTTTACTATTTCAAGCAATTTAAATGCAACAAACACATGATGCTTATGAATGCCATGCATGATTTTGAGTTTTGAAACAAAACAACAAAAAGTTTTTGATCCCTCTGAATTTTAAAAATTTGAAAATCTTAGGATGTTACACTGCAACCCTACCATAGGCAAACTAAATACACCATGCATTCCCCTAGGCCCTTTGAAAGGTGAAGTATCATGTAGTCGACGTTCACACGATACCACTAGAGGAATAACACCACAACATATAATCAAACCATTAAATATTACTCAACATTATGCAATTACTAGCAACTAGACTTTCCCCGTGTCCTCAAGAACCAAATGAACTACTCACAAGACATCATATAGATCACGATCAGAGGTGATATGAATATGGGCAACAATCTGATTGTAATGATAATTCACCGATAAAACTCCCAAACATCAACTACAAGTGGTAATCAACGCCCGGATACGATTCCGATGGACTAATAGCAACACAATGCTAATTGTTACAGCGAGATGAGATGGGATGGCGGCGGTGATGATGGTGCTGATGGTGGAGATGATATTGATGATGATCCCGATGATGCCCAGCGTGATGGCGATGACGATGGCGGCGATCTCCCCCCTCCGGGAGGGAAATTCCCCGGCAGTTTTCTCCCTGTCGGAGCTCTTCTTCTCTCTGTCTCGTTTCCGCCTCGTGGAGGCGGCGAAAAAATTATTCGTCGATACCCCCGATGTTTTTAGGTCAAAGGGAAGTAATACGCCGAAGGGGAGCCGGAGGGGGGCCACAGGGGCTAGGGGCGGGTCCCACCCGCGGCCCAGGGTGGACCCGCGGCAGGGGGCCGCCCCTGCTCCCTAGAGCTCGCCTCCGTGCACCCTTTTGGCTCCTTGACTTATTTCCCAAAATATCTATCTTCAAATTTTTCTGGAATTTTTGCAGCTTCCGTCGTCAGGTATCTTGAGAGGTACTTTTCCTGCTGATCCCGGGCTCCGGCAGATGCATCCCCAATAATTGCAAAACATGCAAAATAAGGTAAAATAATATAAGTATTGCATTATAGTATGAAATATATCAATGAATAAAGGTAAATTATGATGTAAAATAGTGATGCAAAATGGACGTATCAGCAGCTTCCTTGCTCCTTCAGCGAGCTGGCGGAGCTGTTTGGCCCGGATGCTACCACCATCGGAGACTTCCGGCGCGAGCATACAGTACGTGGCTTTGACAAGGCCGTGTCCGGACTTCCTCGCGGACCCGATGGCAAGGTGCTGCCACTGAGCAGTTTTTCCGAGAGGTCCCGCGAGCTGGCGCAAAAGCTGACGGAGACTCTGGAGAGACAAGCCGCCAGACTCGCCGAGAAGGCTAAGAAGTCTACCAGCTCGCATTAGTCGCTAGGTTTCGTAGTAGCTTGTCGAAGCTTTGTAAAAACTTGTCTCCATTTTCCTTGACGCTTGTAATGAATATTGGCCCAGGAGCCCCTTATGATATTTCCTCGCCTTTGGCTTGAACATCGTATTTCTGTCGCCTAGCCCCCGAGCCCATTGGAGGACCAGGGCGAGGGTTGATGTGCCTTTAGCCTTATATGCCTTGCTTTGTTTTATGGACAGGCTAACCTTCCGGGTATCCCTCCGTCCACTGTGGCTGTACTCAATCAGGCGAGTGAATCCAAGTCGCCATTTGCAGCCGCAGCCTCTGTCACCCGTGATCATAGCGAGTACAAATACTCGATGTTACAAACGCGGTGTACCAGGCTGGAGCGGGACTTACGGGCCACGCAAGGTGTCTTAGCCATTTTGAGATCGAAGCAACCTCGTCACGACGAGCGAGAGACTTTTTTGCTTGAAGAATTGGAGAAGACGAACCGCGATCTGCTATGTAAGCAACCGCAAGCCCCCGAGCCTTTGTCGGTTTCCTCGCGTATCTGTCTCCGACCGTTTTCTTCTTTTTACAGGTATTCAGTTGGACGCTCGGGATGAAGCCGACCGGGTGGACGGTCGACTCCGGCATGTTGCTGAGGTCGTAGGACGGGACACCACCTCCTTCTGGTCTGACAAGACTCGGGGTCGCGTGTTGGCTGTGTTGCAGGATCGTGCGCGCCAGGTAGTCTCATTTGTTGAGTCTTGCAGGTCTGCGCTGTCACTAGTTGAAAGAACATTTCCTAAACCCTATTTGTTTTGTGTGTTAGTTAACAACACTAATGATTATCTACTATGATGCTAAGTGATGCAGGTTAATTGATATATTTCTACCTTTAGCTTCACTCACCAAAAAGCGAAGAAATGGCAAAGTGTTCTTGCTGCAGGAATTTTCCTGGCCGGAGTGTGGGGACCCCGGACTAGCAGTCCGAAATACCCTTGTGCCTACATCAGCGATCCCATGATCAGTGTGTCGCTGAGCACAATCAAACTGGTAATCAAAGAAAATCCATAAATACCGAAGGAATTTACTTACTTGACTGAAGTCATACTCTTCAATAGGTACTTGCAGCGGAAATCACCATACAGCGTGGAGCCCAAGTCATTCGCCTTAACCCTACAGGCAACTGACTGGGAAGCGCCCTAGTTCGCATTGACGTCAATTCTGTCTCCTTCTTCAAGATGCTCTTCCTTAAAATCTGGCTAAGACAATAGCCAGGGACGAAACCATTATGAGTACAATGGGAATTGTACTCGCAAACTACCCCCGAAAGAGCATGCACTACCCTTTTCTTTTTTTTTGTTTATAGTTTGAGTAAAACTTTGTTTGCTTTGAAAACTCTAATCTTTATTGAAAAGAGAATGATAGACTTTTGTTCAATAAAACTTTGTCTGAAAACTCTATAACTTTGGTTGAAGTAAAATAAGAGAAATCTTATAACTTTTCATAAACCTTGTATATTTTTCAAAACATCTATAGCCTTTGTTAAAGAAAACGAAAATAAGGCTTTAGATTCTTTTTTTTTTTCCATAAAACTGTCTTGTAAAGAGTTTTCTTTTAAAACATTTTTCCCGAAAAATAGCTGTTTGTTAAAATAAGAAGTCCCTTTTAAAAACGTTTTTCCTGGAAAATCACCATTTTGTGTATTTACCCAAAACTCCTCCTTTTTCCCGACCATGTCTCATCATGGTCCAATTATTTCCAACAACTCATACCAGCACATTGGCATAGTTGCATAAAACATCCTTCACATCATTTTCTCTTTTAAATCTCAAACCTTTTTCCAAAACTTGCACATAGGCCTAGTACAGCCTCCCAACTGTCCATATCCGAGGACTCGGCTATTCGAATAGTTTTACCCTCTGCAGAGGTAGCACGCTTTTCCCACACCCATCCGGTAGCTCATCGTGTCTGCCACGTCCCGCCATACAAGGTGTATGCGAAGTTGAGCCACCGGCCATAGCCTTTCCTTTGCTCATGCTAGTATAGGACCCTGCCCTTACGATTTCACCATTCCTTCAACACCTAGTACAGGATCCCCCGTCGAGGAACCTAGATGTAAGGACTCGTAGTTTTGCCCGGCGGGCGCGAAGCTCTTCAATCCCTCAATCCCTCAGATTGCCGGGACCCAGGTCAGGGGGTAGGTCGCCATGACCATCCCCTCATGCATAACGGAGTCATCTCCGTCGATGAGGTATCCAGTACTAACACGAGCAAACTATATGACTACGCCCGTTCCCATATTTGGGTAGGTGTGGTCGCACAGGTTATCGGCTGGTCGTCATGGTACAAGACACAATGTGCATTTTTCATAAACAACTCCCTTTATCACTTCTCCATTTTAACACCGATAACTCGGCATTTCATCATCAACTAGGTACTTTAAAAAGGAGTTTGGAATAAATCATATTTTTTTCCCATACTATAGTTTGAAAAGGAATTTTTTCCACCCAATACTTCCATATAGGGTGTCAAAGTAATATACTTGTATTTTTGGAAAAGGGTTTTCAAAATCATAGCTTTGGTGGCAAAAACCACTTAAGTCATTTATGCTCTTTATGGGTAAAACATGTAAATCAAAATAGACGTATATAAATGCAAGCTCAGTGAAGTAGCTTGCCTGTTCCCAGCATAATGTCTCTGAACTTGATACTCTTGATCAAAGAATAAACTCCGGTGCTTATCCAATAAATCCTTTCCAAAGTTCACTCCGAGAGCGTTTGCATCTAGCGTCGTAAAAAGGAAAGAACATAATCAACATACAGTACAACACTCTAACAAACATCAAGCAATACTAACAAACAACAATCACGAGAGAAGATTATTATTTAACAATCAAGTTTGGCAATCACCACCCTACTCATATTTAAAGTTATGATTAAAGTTGTGATTAAGCATCTTTATTTAAACAGGAAATACTTCCGACAAAAGTTAAGCTACCAACTCCTTTATTTAATTCACAACATTCTACCAAGCTAAGGTAGAGACCTTAACATGATACTCAAGCTAGCACTCAACTTGAATATAAGCAAGTTTAACAAGCAAGGCTAGTATATTAACCACATAAAGATAACCTAATTATCAACATAAACAAGCAATACATACATTATCAAACTACTCAATCAAGCATCACAACCAATCTCAAACATCACACATAGCTACTGCACTCACAAAGCAACACAATTTGATTTCAATTTAATTTAATTATCTATTATTTAATTAGGTCTTAATTATGGCAGAAACTAGTGGTGCATGTTTAATTGCATAACTTAAGTTCTGTTGATCACAAAAATATGAACTAAAATTCTGTGGATAGCTACTGAGGTGTAGAAGCTAATCCAATTGGATTTAATTCAATTTGAGTTATTAAACTCCCAGTATAAATGTTTTAATCCAGAAAGTCAATTTCCTAGTTTTTGCTACAACTCAATTTAATTGTATTAAAAATTAAATCCTTTTAGGGGATAACTAGTATTGCTTAAATGTGAGCTAACAAAATTGGTTTGACCTCATTTGGATTAGTAGAGTATCAGAAACAAACAAGTTTAGGTTTTATACCTTCTGTTGCATTTTGGATATCATTATTTATTTATTAATCTAAATGGGGTGAAACCACTTTAGTGAGTTAGATAATTTCATAAGCCTTCCAGAACATTTTCATTTGCTATTTTTAGATTCTTAGATCTCAAGTTATTGGTTTTCAAATTCTAATCAAATTTCTGACAGAAGTTTTTATCATTTTAAGTGTTAACAACTAGCTGATTTGATAATTTCATTCTGACTTGACCACAACATCAAATGGATTCAAACCAGTGGCATTGGGTTCACTAGTTGATATACTTTTAATAACATTTTAGTTTGATAATTTTGGTTAAACCAATCTCTGGGAAGCATCTCCCAAAGTTGGTACCAATATAACCTTTCTGAGTTTTCAGTTAAAACTAACACCTTTGTCATTTTATTTCAAATGGGAAATATGTCCAACAAGGATCATGGCCTGCATCTATGTGAAGATGGCATGTTATATTAGCTACAACATTTTAGTTTGCTATTTTTAGGCCTCTGGTTGAATAGGAATTTGCATGGGAAAAGGGCTATGTTCTGTTATTTCATGTGGTGGAATAATCCGATTAGCTATCTTCCTCGGATTATATCTTTTATCTAGATTTTATTTTGGGGTTCACAAGTCTTGATCAAAGCAGTACACTAATCATACTAACATGTCATGCCAAGAATTACTCCTAAATAAAATTAGGTGAATTAAGATCAACAGCTAAAAACAGAAATAAATATCTGTTTCAGAAACTTTTCTGAAACAGATAGGACATAGCTACTTTGTCCATCTATTCGAGGATGCTAGACTAATCATTTTGGACATACAAGACTTGCAGATGAATCTATGGATCGAGATCTTTCCAACCATATAAAGTTTGTAAATTTTGGTTCAGTGGATTTTTCATAACTTGATTGCAAAGTTAGCTAATCCAATCTGTTTTCCCAGACTTAGCAGTTTTCAGAAAAATCAAACCGGGCGGGAATCAACCAGGGCCGTTGATCTCGCGATCGACGGCCCACGGCCATCTTCTCCAGCCCGACGGGGCAAGGAACAGGGAGAGGGAGAGAGGGCCAGGGGAGGCACCTGCCGGCGGCGAGGGGCTCCGGGGCGGCTTGGGGGCGAGGGAGGGTGGCCTGGGCTACTCCTGGGCGGCGGTGGCGTCGCCGGAGACGCACCACCGCGGAGTCACGGTGCGGTGGCCGAACAGCTCGGGTTCGAGCTCCGGCTGCTCCTCCGCTGCACCTGGGTGGAAGGGGTGTGGTATGGTGGTGGTGTGGTGAGGGTAGTGGCCGAGAGGGGGCGTTTTATAGGCGGGGAGGCTCGGGCTCGTGGCCGGCAAGGGAGAGGCGCGTGCGTGCATGGGCTGCGTGCGGGCGAGCTTGGTCGGCATCGTGCGGGGCAAGGGAGGCACGGGCGCGGCGCCAGGGGGTCAAGGGGAGTGTGGCGCGTGCCGTGGTGGTCGGGTGCGTCTCGGGCGGGTGTGTGTCGGCCGGGGTGGTCGCGGTAAAGTGCGCCCGCAAGGTGTTCGACGCCTGGTCGGCCGGCAGTCCACCGGCGAATGCGGCCAGGGGGAGGGGCCAGGAGCAATGGGGTGGCCACGGGGTGGTTTAGGGAGACAAGGGCTGCCTCCTGGACATGCTGGCTTGCTGCCTTGCTGCGGGTGGGGAGCAAGTTGGCATGGTGGTGGCATGTCCATGCCATTGCTAGTTCTAGCTAGGGTTTAGGGTAAGGGACAGCTAAGGTTGTGTCCAGCAGGTGTAGGGGATGCTAGGGTAAGGTGCTGGACATGTTGGGGACAAGTTTTAGGGCTGCCATGGAATAAAAGGGTAGTGGTACCCAATGCACTATTTGCTACTATTTGCATTATATGGGACTTAAATGGCAATTTAAAGAGAGAGGTGTAAGTGTGCAAATGCTGTGGGAATTAAGTGCAAGTGTTGGTGTTTACTTCTTTTAAGGTTGCTACCAAAAATGGTGATCCCATTTTAGGTAAAAGAAATGGTGGGAATGAAATAATTCCTATTATTTCATGTGACCTTTTTATTATAGGTCTTATTATTTCATGTGGCACTTAGTTGCTTTTTTTATTTTATTTAGCAAGCAAACACACAACAATGAATAAAACACAAGCAATTATTCACATCACAACCCTGACCACACAATTCAAACCACATGAATTAATCACACCACCAATTCCATAATTCACAATACTATCTTAAAAAAATGATCACACTCAATTATGACAAGATGTAGGTTTAAGAAATACCTCAACTCATAACTTAATATGTTTCAAAAAGTTTGAGAAAGGAAATATGTGGGGTAATATATTTCCCACTAGCGTTGTTTTCAGATGGAGTGGAAATCAGAGTTTATAAAATAGGGTTTGCATACACATGCAAAATATAAAGGTCGATAATTAAATAGGAGATAACATATAGGTCTCCATATTTTTTGGGGAACACATAATTTTGGAAATACTTTTACTTTCCCAATAATGCAGGTTTTGGCTGTTGCCAAAACCAAACATCATTGTAATGGTCTTGGGCCAAAATAAGATAGGAAAAGATATAGGGAATATATTCTTGTCATAACATGATCACCAAGTTTAATCTATTTTTACTTGGGTTGGGTTCTTGGACTAATATTACTAGTCAAACAATATAAACATCAAGTCACACAAGGTCAACAGAACAATGTACAGAGAACACAACCATTAGTGAAGTAATTTCAAAAAGTTTTTTGTTGGTTCTGAATTTTGGGTCTTGTTAATTCTTATTATAAATTTGGGATGTTACACCGCGCAAGGTTCCAAATTATGAGCCCAACATGGACCCGACTTCTTGGTTGGGCACATACGAGATGGCTATGAGTATTCGCAATGCCACAGGTAATCTGTGTGCCAAGTTCATGTATCTTATGATGGAGGGAGCAGCCAAGGTTTGGATGCGCAACTTGCCTCCTAGGTCAATCAACTCTTGGGAGCAATTGAAGGCGGCTTTTATTCAGAACTTCCAGGGCACATGCAAAAAGCTCAGCACCATCGAGGACCTGGAGCGGTGTGTTCAGAGGAAGGGCGAGTCAGCAAGGCACTGGATGAAGCGGGTCTCAGAGATCATTAACTCCTCACAAGGACTCCCACCGGTTTCAGTGCTAATGGCGATGGAGAGAAATTGCAGCTACAATCCCTTGAGTTGGAAGCTAGGTCGCATGAAGGAGAGTCTGAATCAGGGCATTCCCTTGACAATCGGTGAAATCATGGCAGGTGCTAATAAGCACGCAGCCACAGATAAAACCAAGGACCAGGAGGAAGGAAATAAAGGACAGGGTGGCAATAATCAGAACCAGAATCAAAACCAGAACCAGGGTGGTAGCAAGCGGCCATATGGTGACAACTCTGACCTAGTGGCCAACACAAACACTGGAGTCAGACGCAAGGACAATAATTCTCAAGGATATCAAGGACGCACCCCAACTACAGAGGAAGTTTTATCGAGTCCTTGCCCTAAACATGCTAAGAACGGCAGGTGTGGGCATACCTTGGGCCAGTGTGTGGATCTGCAGCGTGCCAGGTTTTCAGGACCTGGAAACAGAAACAATGGTGGATACAGAGGAAACAATGGAGCCGGAGGACCCGGCAATAACGGCGGAGGAGCCGGCAGTAATCCAAACCAACCTCAAGGAGGAGGTAATCAGCAGGGCGGGTTCCAGCAGAACCCGAAGCAGCTTCAGGACAATAATGGGCAATATTATGTCACAACTCGGCCACAGAACCCGAGTCGTGGCAGTTACCATGTCTTCACAACAAGCACGTCCAAACGTTCCAAGAAGTTAAAGGTTAGAGCTGTTAATGCAGTAGAGCCGGCGCTTCCACAGTGGCTCAGGTGGTCAGAACAAACCATCACATGGAGTCGGGCAGATCATCCACCAAGAGTCGACGACCCAGGGCAGCTAGCCTTGGTGGTGGCACCTCAAGTTGGGGGCTATACATTGAACAAAGTGCTTATGGATGGTGGAAGTAGTATCAACATCTTATATTATGACACATTCAAGAGGATGCAGCTGCAAGATAGACAGCTAATTCCAACAGAGACAGTGTTCCATGGGATAGTACCAGGGAAGTCGGCCAAACCCATTGGTAAGATTTACCTTGAGGTTGCTTTTGGCACAGTGGAGAATTTTCGTTCAGAGATTATGCCTTTTGAGGTAGTGGATCTTAAGAGTCCATATCATGCTCTCTTTGGTCGACCTGCATATTTTAAGTTTATGGCCAGGCCATGTTATGTTTACTTGAAGCTCAAGATGCCAGGTCCAGCAGGAGTCATTACAGTTAATGGCAGCAGACAGATGGCATTGGAGTGTGAATTAGGTGATGCAGCTATGGCTGAGACAGCTTGTGCTCAAGAGGAGCTGAAGTTTTACAGGGCAAACGTGGACTCGGAGGACAACTCGGTCCTTAAGAAGCCGGCCACAGAGGAGAAGATGAAATTCAAGTCAGCTCAGGACACAAAGCAAGTCGACTTTACCCCTGGTGATTCTTCCAAGCAGTTCACCATTGGGGCACACCTCTCTGATAAATAGGAAAGCGTGCTCGTCGAGTTCATCCGTGAGAATCGGGATGTCTTTGCATGGAAGCCATCTGACATGCCAGGAGTCCCGAGAGAACTCGCCGAGCACAGCTTACATGTTAATCCTAATGCAAGACCAGTTAAGCAGGGTCTGCGCAAGTTTCATGATGACAGGAGGAAAGCCATAGGAGAAGAGGTGGCTCGGCTCCTCGCAGCCGAGTTCATCAAGGAGGTCTTTCACCCAGAGTGGGTGGCCAATCCAGTGTTAGTACCAAAGAAAACAGGAGAGTTGCGTATGTGCATCGACTTCACGGGCCTAAACAAGCATTACCCTAAGGACCCGTTCGCATTACCTCGTATCGACCAGATCATCGACTCCACAGCGGGGTCAGAGTTGCTTTGTTTCTTGGATGCCTATTCAGGGTATCATCAGATCAGACTCAACATAGAGGATGAGCTGAAGACGTCCTTCATTACGCCCTTTGGAGCATTCTGTTACACAACAATGCCCTTTGGACTCAAGAACGCAGGAGCCACATATCAAAGGTTCATCCAGAACTGCTTCAAGGATCAGATAGGGAGAAACGTTCATGCATATGTGGACGATGTGGTTATCAAATCTCAGAAGGCCGACTCTCTGATAGCAGACCTGACAGAGACTTTCAATAATTTGCGTAAGTATAAAATGAAGCTCAATCCTACCAAGTGTGTTTTTGGAGTCCCTGCAGGCAAACTCCTAGGTTTCATTGTTTCAGAGAGAGGCATTGAGGCAAATCCAGAGAAAATCAAGGCTATCCATAACTTACAGAAGCCGACTTGTCTGAAGGACGTTCAAAAGCTCACTGGATGTGTGGCAGCTCTAAGCAGGTTTATTTCAAGACTCGGGGAGAAGGCGGGTCCTCTCTACCGACTCCTGAAGAAGTCAGATAAATTCCTATGGGATGAAGAAGCCGACCGTGCTTTTGAGGAGTTGAAGAAAACTTTGTCAACAGCTCCGGTGCTTGCAGCTCCTACAGATAAGGAGCCCATGCTATTATATGTAGCTGCCAACGAGAGAGTTGTCAGTGCAGTAGTGGTCGTGGAACGAGCAGAGGAAGGAAAGGAGTATCCAGTACAGAGACCTGTCTACTACATCAGTAAAGTCCTCACAGAGTCAAAGCAAAGGTACCCACAGTGGCAGAAGTTGGTCTATGGAGTTTTTCTTGCAAGTAGAAAACTCAAGCATTATTTCCAAGAGCATCCAATTAAGGTGGTGAGTTCAGCACCGCTGGCAGATATTATACGCAACAGAGAGGCAACAGGGCGAGTCGCCAAGTGGGCAATTGAGTTGGGTCCTTATCATATCACATATGAGCCTAGGATAGCGATCAAATCTCAAGCTTTGGTTGATTTTGTCAATGATTGGACAGATTTTACATCTTCACCAAATACCCCCTGCACCAAGTATTGGACAATGCACTTTGACGGGTCCAGACAGTTAGAGGGCTCAGGAGCCGGCGTGGTGTTAACATCGCCTAAGGGAGATAACTTAGCATACGTCCTTCAGTTGCATTTTGATTGTACAAACAACATGGCAGAGTATGAGGCTTTGCTACATGGCCTGCGTCTGGCCAAGGAGATGAACATCAAGCGTATCAGGTGCTTTGGAGACTCGGATCTCGTAGCTCAGCAAGTATCTGGAACTTGGGACTCGAAGGATGCAAATATGGCGGCTTATAGAAGAGCAGTCGAGCAGATAGCCGGGTTCTTTTCTGGTTATCAAGTGGAGCATATTGACAGGCGCAAGAACGAGGCCGCTGATGCGTTATCACGACTCGGCTCTCGTCGAGAAAAGGTACCACCAAATGTGTTCTTGGATGAACTCCATCATCCTTCAGTCAAATTACCCTCAGAAGAGGAGTTAGCCTTTCCAGACCCAGAGTCGGTGTTGATAGCAGCAGCACGAACAATCCCAACGTGGACAGAGCCCTACCTAGCATATCTCCTGCGGGGTGAACTCCCAAAGGATGAAGTCAAGCAGAGACAACTCATCAGACGGTGTAAGTCCTACACAGTTATCAATGGCGAGTTGTACAGAAGAAGCGTTACTGGAGTTTATCAGAGATGTGTATCCCCAGAAGAAGGAAGGCAAATCCTGCAAGAAATCCACGCAGGAGATTGTGGTCATCATGCATCCACTAGATCCTTGGTGTCAAAAGCTTTCAGGCACGGGTTCTTCTGGTTGACAGCACATTTGGATGCAGAGAAAATAGTTCGAGTCTGTGATGGATGTCAAAGGTACGCAAGGCAAGACCACGTGCCAGCCCAAGAACTCAGAACCATCCCTATCACTTGGCCATTTGCAGTTTGGGGGCTTGACATGGTTGGTCCTTTCTCAAAGTCGCCTTGTCAGAAGACCCATCTGCTAGTAGCAGTTGACAAGTTCACCAAGTGGGTGGAAGTGGAACCCGTCAGCAGAGTCGACGGAGCATCAGCAGTGCGATTCTTCAAAAAGATAGCAACACGTTTTGGGTATCCTCACAGCATCATTACAGACAATGGAACCAACTTATCAGTTGGGGAGATGGCCAAGTTCTGTGGTGAGAATAACATCAGACTCGACCTAGCCTCGGTGGCACATCCACAGTCCAATGGACAAGCCGAGCGGGCAAATCAGGAGTTGTTAAAGGGGATCAAACCTAGACTACGGGTTCCCCTGCTAAGAGCCGCTGGGAGTTGGGTTGAGGAGTTACCAGCAGTACTTTGGAGTATCAGGACGACTCCTAACAGATCCACCGGATTCACACCTTTCTTCATGGTGTATGGTGCAGAAGCAGTTTTGCCCAGCGACTTGTTGCATGATTCGCCAAGAGTCGCCAATTATGTTGAGGCAACTAATGAGATTGCACGCCAGGACTCGGTCGATGCACTTGAAGAAGCAAGGGAGTTAGCCCTCGAAAGGTCAGCAGTTTATCAGCAGGACTTGCGGCGATATCACGCACGCAGAATCAAGACCCGGACTTTTCAGGAGGGTGACTTAGTGCTTCGCCTAGTCCAGAATAAGGAAGGGATGCACAAGTTATCTCCACCATGGGAAGGACCGTTCGTCATAAGCAAAAATCTGAACAATGGGTCGTACTATCTAATGGATGTGCGAGAGCCGGCAAGTGTAGGCAAAGGAGCCGATACGGCTCATACTCTAGACCCATATGCAGAGGCAAAGAGGCCATGGAATATAGCTCAGTTACGAGAGGAGTTGAGATCAGCATCAGTGGTCAACATCAATGGTCAACATCAGCATCGACGAGGAGCTCCCACCTGCCCCACCGAGCGGAGCACCAAACTATGGGTTGCCCTCGGGCGATCGCTTACTGCTGACCCTGGTAAGGCAAGACACTGGCTGGATCGACGAGATCAAGAACTACCTGCAGAACCGAGCCCTCCCCGAAGACGACGCAGAGGCCGAGAGAATTGCTCGCCAGGCCAAGTCCTACTGCCTCCACGACGGAGACTTGTACCGCAAGCGACCCAATGGGGTTGCGCTGCGGTGCGTCCCTGCCGAGGAAGGCCGTCAGCTCATCAACGACATCCACAGCGGCGAGTGCGGCCACCACTCTTCCTCGCGCACCATTGCGGGCAAGGTCTTCCGAAGTGGCTTCTACTGGCCCTCAGTGCTTCAAGATGCCGCCGAAATCGTCCAGTCCTGCGACGCATGCCAATTCCACGCCAAGCAAATCCACCAGCCCGCGCAAGGACTCCAGACGATCCCGCTCTCCTGGCCGTTCGCGGTCTGGGGGCTGGACCTGCTGGGACCCTTCCCGCGAGCGCTCGGGGGCTACCGCTACCTCTACGTCGCCATCGACAAATTCACCAAGTGGCCTGAGGTGGAACCCGTACACACCATTCCGGCGAAATCGGCGGTAAAATTCATAAGGAACCTGGTCTGCCGCTTCGGCGTGCCCAACTGCATCATCACCGACAACGTCTCACAATTCATCAGTGGCGCCTTCAAGTCCTACTGCGGCAGCCTCGGTGCCCAAATTTGCTACGCCTCGGTGGCGCATCCACGAAGCAACGGGCAGGTCGAGCGAGCCACCGCCGAGGTGCTCAAGGGCCTCAAGACGAGAAGCTTCAACCGCCTCAAGGCCAGCGGCAAGCATTGGATCGATGAGCTCCCCTCAGTGCTCTGGTCCATCCGCACCACGCCAACGAAGCCAACTGGTGAGACGCCGTTCTCCCTCGTCTATGGCGCTGAAGCCGTCCTCCCCAGCGAGATCACTCATGGCTCTCCGCGAGTCCTGGCCTTCAAGGAGGCTGAGGTGGACGAACTCCGCAACGACGACCTGCTACTGCTTGAAGGGCTCCGCCGAAATGCGGCCCTGAGAGCGGCAAGGTACCAGCAAGACCTGCGTCGCTACCACAGCCGCCACATCCGCCCGCGCACTCTCGAAGCAGGAGACCTCGTCCTGAGGAGAATCCTCTCCAGGGCGGGTCTCCACAAGCTCTCACCAATGTGGGAAGGCCCCTACAGAGTCGTGCACATCGCCAGGCCTGGCTCCGCGCGGCTCGAGACGGAGGACGGCATCCCCGTCGCCAACCCCTGGAACATCCAGCACCTGCGCAAGTTCTACCCCTGATCGCCCTCGGCGAGCAACTTTTTGCATCAAGGGAAAGCCACGCGCCATCATCCTCCACGAGGAAAAAACTTCGGGCTCCCCTCTCTACTACACGTTGCCGCGGGCCGTTCGAGAAGACTCCCAAGCCACCAAGCCTCGGCACGGTAACCTCTTCAGGCACCATGCCTTGGCGAGGTGGATCCCCATGCCGGTCATGGTGGAACGCAGGCTAAAAGCCACCCCCGCCTAGGGGCCCCCTGAGCTCTCTCTACATGCGTCTGCCTCGGGCACGCCCCCTCGAGAGTCTCAGCCACAACATGTGGACCCCATGCCCAGAGCATGGCGGATTTTTTGTGTTTCTGGCCACGCCAGTGTAATGAACCTGTGTTTCAGGTCAACTTGAACCTTTGCGCATCGCGCCAGCATATTTTGTTACTTCGGCAAGCTCTAGCGTTATTTGGTTTTCTCTCTCGCTCGTATGATCCCTCATGCGTATCTCACGAGCGGGGGCTAGCATGGTGCCATGCCACGGGAGCATCCCGGCAGCACCTAAAACCCAAGGGATCCGAGCTCTGAACTCGCGGGTCAGCTCTCATGCATGTCAACTCTCAAGGAGCTCTGAACTCATGGGTCAGCTCCCACGCACGTCAACTCACCAAGGATCACCAAAACCTTGGTGCTTGTTCTCCTCGTGAGACACACATGAAGGAACCTACGAGCACAAGTTATCTAGCTATCTATTGCTTGTGGGTATGCCTATCTCTCCAAGTGCAGGAAAACAGGCTCTCCAAGCCTCAGGCAACGTCAAGGCAAAAACATCTCGCCAGGGAACCAACACCCTCTCCAAGGCAGAATGCCTCGCTAAGCTAAGTACAAAGACTTGGTTGAATTTCCTTTTGCTGGTGTTTGCCCCTCGAGTCTCTTTTCTCTCTCCTACGCCTCATGGGCTGCTTGCACGTCAAAGGGGGGCCCCAAGCATCGCGCTTCGAGGAGCTCTTACCTCTTGAGGCCTCACACACCCCCCGGCCTTGTGGAGCCCTGACTCTCACATACCGAAGCGGCGGTGGTGTAGCGCCAAGAGAGGGTCCTAAGACGTAGAGCGAAAAAGACATGAAGGGGAAAGACAAAAGCCACCCGAAAGACATTCACAAGCGCGTTCAAAAGCTTAAGGCAAGTCTTTACAAAGGTTGCTACAACATAAATACTAAGGTAATGTGCACCATGCACGGCCAGCTACAGGAAGGAGTTCAGGCCGTCGCGCCTCCTGAGCTGGCGCTGGCGCGTCATGGCCCGGCTGTGCTGCACGGAGTTTTGCGCTTGCTCCGCGCGGTCCGCGGCCGGCCCCACCTACTGCTGGAGGTCGCTCAGGTCCGCCTTCAGGGCGGCGATCTCCTTCTCCGCGCGAGTCAGCGCCTCCTGGGCGTGTTGGAGGCGAGAGGTCAACTCCCTCTCCGACTTCTCGAGCCCTTCGATCTGATGCAGGAACTCGTTGCGTTTCTTTGTGAAGCGCTCTTCCTGCATCTTGGCTTTGGCGTCATAGTCATTGGCGAGGCTCTCGCGGATGCGCTCAACCCTGGCGTCGGCCTCCTCCTGGGTCCGTTTCTGCTTCAGCGCAAGGTCGGCGTTGGCCTTGTCGTGGCGCTCCTTGCGGGTGGCCTCGCTCCTGGCCACCGAGTTCTCGCGCTCTTGCAGTTGCCCCTCGCGGGTGGCCTGGGCCTCCTCGAGCAGTTGGACCTGCTCCTCGCGCTGGTGCAGCTCCTTCTCCTGGAGGGCGAGCTCTTCCTCGTGCCGCTTCAGCTCTGCCTCGTGAGGCGCCAGCTGCCCCTCACGGGCATCCAGCTGCTCGCGCAGCTCCTTCAGGCTGGCCTTGGCTGCCTCGGATTCGGCGGCAAGCTTCTGTTCGGTGGCCGCCAGCTCCTGGTGCTTGGTGGTGGTCTCCTCCTCAAGCGCTTCCCGGGCGGCGTCCAGCTGATCCGTGACCTCCGCCGCCTCCCGCTTGACACTGTCGCGGGTCTCTTTGGCGAAGCGGATCGCTTCCTCGCGCGCCGCCTTTGCCGCTGCGTCCTGCCGGCGGCACATCTCCACCCGCTCGTGGAGAAGGGCCCAGGCGTCAGCGAGCCTCGCCCGCTCTTTCTCCCTGGCGAGATCTTCTTCGGCGAACTGCGCCGCCAGCTCGTCGAGCGTCTTCCGCGCCTGGCGGAGGACAACACCGCGGCGAGCCGCGCGGGGGCGCGGCTCACCCAGCGCCAGGGCCCCTGCATCGTCATCGGGCGCAGAGGCCTCGACGCTCGTCGAGGCGCCCGGGGCACCTTGCCCCGAGCTTGTAGCGGCCCCCGTCGCGGCTTGGGGGCTCGTGGAGGCGTCCTCCTCACCGCCCGCGTCGAGAGCCCTCAGGGGGCAGGGCGTCCTCTCGCCCCCAGCTCCGCCGCTCGGGGGCTCCATGGGCGCCTCCACCTCCTGCTCTTCAGGGGCACTCCCCGCCCCTTCCGTAGTGGTTGCGTCTGCCGCGGCCTCGGGCGCATCCGCCGTCCTTGTGGGAGCCTCCTCCGCCTCTGCAGGCGGCTCCATGACGATCTCTTCGTCCACGGCTTCCTCTTGCTCGCGGTGCTCGGCCGCAGGAGGAGTAGCAGCCCGAGTTGGCGGGGGCGTCGCCAGCTCGATCACCTCCTCCTCGCGGTGCTCAACCGCGGGGGGAGAAGCAGCCCTGGCTGGGGGCGTCGTCGCCCCCTCGACCACCACCACCTCCGCGCGGTGCTCACCCGTGGGAGGAACTGTCCCTTGTTGCAACTCGACAGCCGCTTGCTGCGGCTCGTCAGTCGCCTGCCTCGGCTCGTCAGCCGATTGTCGCAGTTCATCAGCCGCTTGCCGCGGCTCGGCGGCTGCCCGCTGTGGCTCAACGGCCACAGGCGCCTCCTCGGCGGCGCGGGCGATCTCCCCAAGCTTGCGGAGACGCCGCCTCTTTGGCGCCGCTGGTACGCTGAAGAAACACAAACAAGGCGAAGACCCTTCAGGGGGGAATTCTCAAAACAAAATGCTGAAAGAAAAAGAAAGGACAAGACTTACTCGTCGGCCGCTCGCCACACCCTCTTCTTCCCCTTGGGCGGCTGGAGGGTGCTTGCCCCGGCCGTTTCGGGAGGCGCCGTTGCTTCCTCGGGAGGAGCATCCCTCGAGGCAGTCCCGGCGTCCATGTCGTGAAGGGCCTTGGTGCGGGGCTCGTGGCGCCCTCTCCTGCTGCTGCCCTCCTCCTCTGTGGGGCGCTGAGAGCGAACCACGCGGAAGGCGTCCTCATCGCCGCTGGAGGAGATCTCCTGGAGGCCCACGCCAGGCGGCGCGTTCCTTGAGCCTGCGTCGCCTCCCGAGGGATCGGCACCTCTCGAAGCCTCGTCCTCGCCAGAGGAGTTGGCGCCTCGGGAAGCCTCATCCTCGCCAGACTCTTCGTCCTCGTCCGGCTCCAGCGCGTCGCCCCCCTGCTCCTGCTCTGCGGCCCACGGATTGCGGCGGGTCCCGACAAGCCTTGCGGGCCTGATGCCCCATTCATCAAAAAGGGGCAGGAGCTTGCGGGCTTCGCGCACGCTCTTCTCCACGTAGACGAACAACGGCAAGGCGTCGTCGTTGCTGGGGGAAGGAATGGACGTTGAAGCGAAGAGGACCTTCATGATCTGCTTCAGCTCCCCCGGGGTGAGGTCATCGGCGCTGAGGCGCATCCTGTCATCCGGGCCTGAGTAGGTCCACATTGGCTCCGAATGCCACTGGAGAGGAGCAATGCGGCGTGCGACGAAATCCATCGCCACCATCCGACCGGTGAGCCCGGCCTCGTGGAGCACCTGAATACGCTCGTACACCGCCTCAAGCTTAGGGCCCTCGAAGTCGCCGCTCGCCCAACGTGCCCACTTCCTCGGCGGCGCCACGGGTACCTCCAGGTTACGGTTCGAGGACTTGGTGCCAGCAAAAAGCCATTTCTCGCGGAACTTCTCCACCTTCTTCGTCACCTCTGTGATGGCATTCTCACCCTGCCACGCGATGGGGATGTATTCTTCACTTCGGGCGGCGGCGATACGGAAGGAGACGCATCCAAGCCGCTCGTTCGACTTGGTGCTCCGGAGGGAGTAGAAGCTGCGGAAGAGGGCCACCGAAGGATGGACACCGACGTACGCCTCGCAGAGGTAGGCGAAGATGGCGAGAATGAGCACTGAGTTGGGGTGGAGGTGAAGAAGTTGGATCCGGTACGCCTCAAGGATCCCCAGGAGAAAACTGGAGAAGGGAGGAACGAGGCCGACGAAGAGTGTGTGAAAGAAGATGGGGTAGTACCCCGGGCCGACCTTGCTGCTGCCGGGCGCTATGCTAGTGGCACCGAGCTCGTGGGTGTTGGCGGCCACCAGATGCTGCACCATGGAAATCGCCGCCGCGTTGACGCGTGACGGTGGCAGCGCCGCCGCAGACGTGGCACCGCGCGCCATCGCCGCAGACGTGCCCGCCTGCACCGTGGCCTTGCCCTTCGGGTCGGTGGCTGCTTTCTTGGGCGCCATCGGTCGCCGGAGAAGAAGACGAGGACTCTGGAGTTGGAGCGCTCTGGAGAGATTGGAGGCGTGGGGAGAAGTGTGCGGAGGAGTTATGGGAGAAGTGATGGGCGCCGACCGCGCGCCCAGGCTTTATTGACCGGCTCCCGAGTCGTGGCGGGCCCCGCCACGTCGCTCGTTGGAGCCGAGGAGGTCGTGGCCGCGGGTGCAACCGCAGCGCTCCACGTGTCGCGGCCCTGTCAGGCATCTTTGGCCCCTCGACGCTTCGCCTTCGTCCATGGGCCTCGGCGTGCCCGTCGCGGGCCCGGGGGCTACTGTCGGCACAGTGGAAACCAGGGTACCACGGGCCGGCCTGCTAGGGCCCACAAGATTCTTTGGACGATTTTCGCTAAGGACCAGGCTCTCCAGCCTGGCGAGCCTCGCGAGGGTTTTTCCCTCGCGAAGGATCTTCCCCTCCTCGCCGAAGGTTTCTTCCCTTGGCGAGGGATCGCTACTCGACAAGGTGTCTCCGACACCACCCGCAATTCCGCTAAGGACCCAGCCGGAGGGCTCGGCGAGGCTTTTCGCCTCGTGAAGCTCCTTCCTCGTGAAGCCATCTCTGCCCCCGCGGCAGAGCGCACATGGGCTCTGCGCCATGTGCAGAGTGACGCGCGTGCCTACGCGCGATGACGACGACGCCGCAGTTGCCGTTTCCATGTATAAAGCAGTCAACAAAGCGGAGCCAAGCAAAGCGGACAACGAGTATTGCCTCTTTGGTGATAAGGGAACAGTCTGCAGCTACGCTCCAAGGACGACGTCACCGTGGGTCACCTCCCACCTCGGCAAGCGCCAGCCCACCGTCCAGCTGGTCGGTGGCTTTTTTCAGCTTTGGTGACGCCGTTCCCCTGCCGTGGGCCGTGTCCACGAGCTTTACCTTTATGGTGGACTTCACCTTTATCGTGCACCGCGCCTCCTCTGTCGTCGCCGTGTGGTAGCCCTTCCCGCCCAAATGTTTGGGCAGAAGAGGTCCAGGACGCCTATAAAAGGAGGGGGAGCGCGCCCAAGCAAAGGGTTCGAAGATTCCTGAGCCTAAACCCTAGATCTGAAGACTAGCGAGTAGCCATTATTAGCCACCCCGAGCTCGACAAGCTCTTCTTGTACTGTGAACTCTCCAAGCAGTGCAATACACCGAAGCAGGACGTAGGGGTTTTACCTCCTCAAGAGGGCCCTGAACCTGGGTAAGACCGAGTGTTCTCTTTCTGCAGTGCTGTCCCGCAGCGAGTCCGACGAGCACCGTCGCCGGAGCACGTTGAGGGTTGTTTGATTCCGTGTTCAGCCCCTTACTCGATCCTTCTCAAGACACACCCAGTTCCTGTGACAGTTCTCCGACACTCATGGCGATTGCCGACGAGTACGCCACCGCCGACGCGGGCATGACCAACCCGATCCGACTCAACGAAGCCGAAAGAATCATCACGACGGAGCCGGCTGCACGCCGCAGCCGAGCGGAGAACCAGGAAGGAGGAAAATCAACCCGGCGTGACTCCGACGCGGCCGGCAAGCGCAAGTCCACGGACGACCGCGTCGAGTCCAAGGTCGTCGCCACCACCGAGGGAAGGCCGGCAGGAGGCTTCGATAACCGCCGCATGAGGACGAGCAGCGACATGCGCCGGACAAGGGCGAGGAACAGCTACGAGTTCCTACTCGATCAACCGTGCCGGAACCATGGCGACCGGCCAGCGAACCACACCGTTCGGCAATGCAACCTCGGCCGCCCAAGGCCACCACCGTACGAACGACGAAATCCGCCTCCGCCTCTGGATGAAGCCGGACGAGACGATCGAAGACGCGACGACGGACGGCGCGAAGACAGGAATCGCGATGATCGCCAACGCGAAGAACAGAGGAGGGAGCGCCTTCCTGCTCTGCCTCCAAGGGGTCCAGACGGCTACCCGAATCCGAACGCCGCCTACATCGTGTTCATCAGCGAGCGCGATGACAAGCAAAGCCGGCGCGAGCGATTCAAGGAGGTGAATGCGGTGGTTCCACCTGTCCCCCAGTACCTCAACTGGTCACAAGAACCAATCACGTGGGACCGCCGCGACCACCCGGAGCTGATGCCCAATCCAGGCGGCTATGCCCTGGTCCTGGAGCCCATGATCATCTCCACCAAGCGCGCCTGCACCTTCTCACGCGTCCTCATCGACGGGGGCAGCAGCATCAACATCCTCTACCGCGACACGCTGGAGAAGCTAGGCGTCTCCGAGTCCAGCTTGACGCCGAGCCGGACGGTCTTCCACGGCATCGTGCCGGGGCGAGCCGGCTCATCCATGGGCCTCATCCGGCTGGACGTCCTATTCGGCACGAAGAGCAATCACCGCCGCGAGACCGTCTCCTTCGAGGTGGTCAACCACTCCAGCGCCTACCACGCCATCCTCGGGCGGCCGGCGCTCGCCAAGTTCATGGCGGTACCTCACTACGCCTACCTCAAGATGAAGCTACCAGGCCCACGCGGGATCATCACCGTCGCCGGAGACTACAAGCGCTCCATCGCCTGCGCCTCGGACAGCGCGAAGGTGGCTGAGACCATGGTCTGCAATGAGGAGATGAAGCAATTCAAGCGCAAGGCCAGCGAGGAGAAACTAGAGATTTCGGAGTCGGCCAAGCCGGCTGGCGAGTCGAATTTCCAGGCGGCACGAGATACTAAGAAGATCTACTTCGACGAAAGCGACAAGTCCAAGTTCGTCACCGTGGGGGCGAGCCTGGACCCCAAATAGGAAAGCGCGCTCATCGAGTTCCTCCGTGAGAACCGGGACATCTTCGCGTGGTCCCCCAAGGACATGCATGGTGTACCGAGGGAACTCGCCGAGCACTCTCTACACGTCCGGCCAGATGCCAAGCCGGTAAAGCAGTCCCTGCGTCGCTTCGCGGAAGGAAGAAGACAGTTGATAGGAGAAGAGATAGCCCGACTACTCGCGGCCGGATTCATCAAGGAAGTACAACACACGGAGTGGCTAGCCAATCCGGTGATGGTGGAAAAGAAGAACAAACGGTGGCGGATGTGTATCGTTACACCCACCTCAACAAGGCCTGCCCCAAGGACCCCTTCGCATTGCCGCGCATCGACCAAGTGATCGACTCCATGGCCGGCTGCGACCTCCTCTCCCTCCTCGACGCCTACTCCGGCTACCACCAAATTCTGCTGAACCCGGATGACCAGCTCAAGACCGCCTTCATCACCCCCTACGGCCCATACTGCTACACCACCATGCCGTTCGGCTTGAAGAATGCGGGGGCAACATACCAGCGCTGCATGCAGAAATGCTTGCACGACCAGATCGGTCGTAACGCGCACGCCTACGTCGACGACGTCGTCATCAAGACCAAGGAGAAGCACACCCTCCTCGCCGACCTCAAAGAAACCTTCGACAACCTGCGCCGCTTCCAGATGAAGCTCAACCCAGAGAAATGTGTGTTCGGTGTTCCAGCCGGACAGCTACTCGGCTACCTTGTGTCGGCACGAGGAATCGAGGCCAACCCGGAGAAAATCGCCGCCATCGACAACATGCGACAGCCAAGAAGCGTCAAGGACATCCAAAAGTTCACCGGCTGCCTGGCATCCCTCAGCCGCTTCATCAGCCGGCTCGGTGAGAAGGCTCTCCCGCTCTACCATTTACTGAAGAAGACTAACAAGTTCGTCTGGAGTGACGCGGCGGATGCCGCCTTCAAGGAACTCAAGCGTGCGATGGCCACCACCCCGGTCTTAGCACCTCCGGCTCCGAAGGAGCCCATGCTCATGTACATCGCCGCCTCCAACCGAGTCGTCAGCGTCGTCCTGGTGGTGGAACGAGATGAAGCCGGCAAGCAGCGGCCGGTTCAGCGGCCAGTCTACTACCTCAGCGAGGTGCTCTCGCAGTCAAAGAAAAATTACCCACACTACCAGAAGCTCGTATACGGCGTGTACATGGCAACGAAGAAGCTGAAGCACTACTTTCAAGAGCATCCGATCAAAGTGATAAGCGACGCGCCGCTTGCCGAGATCATAGGCAACAAGGACGCAACCGGCAGAGTCGCGAAATGGGCGATCAACCTGACGGCGCACGGGGTCGAATATGACAAGAGAACAGCGATCAAGTCACAGGAGCTGGCGGACTTTCTAGCTGACTGGACGGAGACGGACCACGTGCCGCCGCCACCCGACTCCGGCGAACATTGGCTCATGCACTTCGATGGTTCCAAAAGATACTGGGGACTCGGCGCCGGAGTCGTCCTCACCTCACCCAAGGGGGGCCGACTCGAATACGTGCTACAAATCCACTTCACGGCGTCCAACAATGTAGCTGAATATGAAGCTCTTGCGCACGGCCTCAAGCTCGCCAAGGCCATGAACATCAAGCGGATCCTCTGCTACGGCGACTCCGACTTGGTGGTCCAGCAGACCACTGGTCATTGGGATGCCAAGGACCCCAACATGGCCGCCTACCGCTTCTTCGTCCAGCAACTCGCGGGATGCTTCGACGGATGCGAATTCCACCACATCCACCGCTCCAACAACGAGGCAGCTGACACTTTGGCGAACATTGGTTCTCTTCGCGAGGAAATCCCACCCGGCGTCGCCCTTGAGAAGCTGTACAAGCCATCCATCACGCCGTGTCCCGGCTCCGACTCCATCCGGATGCCACCGGGCGCGGAGTCGGCCGGGCCGGCTCCAGGCGAGCCGGAAGCCGTCGAGGTCCTCGTCATCGAAGAGGCTCCGCCATGGACCCAACCCTTCCTCGCCTACCTCGCCAATGACGAGCTCCCGGCGGACGAGCTCATCACCAGGCAAATCAAACGCCGATCAAGTGCTTACACCATCATCAACAACGAGCTGTACAAACGCAGTGTCTCTGGAATATTCCAGCGCTGTGTGAGCCAAGAAGAAGGAATCAAGATCCTCAAAGAAATCCATCAAGGCGAATGCGGTCATCACGCGTCCTCAAGAGCAATTGTGGCTAAGGCGTTCAGGCACGGGTTCTACTGGCCGACTGCGCTGGCGGACGCAAACCAGCTGGTCCGGCTCTGCAACGGCTGCCAACGATTCGCAACGCAGAAGCACACGCCGGCTTCAGCACTCAAGACAATCCCTATCACCTGGCCGTTTGCCGTCTGGGGGCTCGACATGGTTGGTCCGCTGAGAAGATC
This sequence comes from Puccinellia tenuiflora, assembly GCA_012064385.1. Taxonomy (NCBI): domain Eukaryota; kingdom Viridiplantae; phylum Streptophyta; class Magnoliopsida; order Poales; family Poaceae; genus Puccinellia; species Puccinellia tenuiflora. The sequence continues at coordinate 733,560 of QRDG01000793.1, read as the reverse complement.
CAGTGGAGGCATGACACACCTGCTGGTAGCCGTTGACAAGTTCACGAAATGGATTGAAGCCAAGCCGATCAAGAAGCTGGACGGACCAACAGCAGTCAAGTTCTTCAAAAGCATCATCTACCGCTTCGGCTACCCCAACAGCATCATCACGGACAACGGGTCGAACTTCGTCAAGGGAGAATTCGCCAAGTTCTGCGGCAGGACCGGCATCCGGCTCGACGTGGCCTCCGTCGCACACCCGCAGTCAAATGGGCAGGTCGAGCAGGCAAACGGCCTCATCCTATCCGGCATCAAGCCTCGGTTGCTCGAACCACTCGAGCGGGCAGCCGGTGCATGGGAAGAAGAGCTACCTTCCGTCCTCTGGAGCCTAAGGACAACCCCGAATCGCTCAACCGGCTTCACCCCCTTCTTCCTCGTCCACGGGGCTGAAGCCGTCATGCCAACTGACATCGAGCATGATGCGCCACGAGTCGTGCTGTACACAGAAGCAGAAGCTAAACAAGCCTATGAAGACGGAATGGACCTGCTCGAGGAAGCGCGCCAGCTTGCTGAGTCAAGGTCGGCGATGTATCAGCAAAAACTACGCAACTACCACAGCCGGCAGGTCAGACCTGTCCGCTTTCGTGAAGGCGACCTCGTGCTACGACTAATCCAAGACACAAAGAACATGCACAAGCTTTCATCACCCTGGGAAGGACCATTCATCGTAAGCAAAGCGCTCATCAACGATGCAGACTACTTGATCGACGCCCGCGAGCACAAGAAGGACACGATGGACAAGGAAGGTGATGAAACGGAAAGGCCATGGAACGCGTCACTCTTGCGTCGATTCTACACCTGAGAAAGAACCATGTATGTATCACCCATGCTATCAATAAAGAAATGAGAATGATGAACACATGAGCAGTTTTCGCAATTCTTTTCTGCATTTCCTTTCCGGTTCCTCCGGCAGCCGGCAAGCTTGCCTTTAGCGGCCGTGTAGCGTGACTAACCCCTAAACGGCTAACTCTTCGAATCCGGTTAAGGCCGGCAAGAGAACAAGCTGGAGGGGGCCAACAACGTGAAAAACGCATAAAGGAAAGTACTGCCGGCTGAAAAAATGCTATTCTATAAACTCGGCCAAGCCGGCAGTCGGCAACTACTTCTCCTATTACGGACGATTAACTACACAACGCTAAATGGCTAACTCTTCGGATCCGGTTAAGGCCGGCAAGAGAATAAGCTGGAGGCCGACTGTATGCGAAAGACGTAAGAAACAGAAATCGTTGCCGGCTGAGAAAACTCTGGCCCAACAAACCGGATCCTAACGTCAAAGTAGTGTGCATGATCCCGCTGGACGGTGAAGTGCACACGAATGGCGGCGGGAGAGGCTACAGGCGAGTGCGAAATTGAGTTAAGCAAAGTAAAAGTATTCTCAATGATCAAAAGAGCAGGCTAACCACTTCATTGTTTCATTTCACGCACGAAAACGCCGCCAACCGGCTTCGAGAGCTCAAGCCGGACACAAACGCTACGTGCAGAAAATTAAAACTGCGCGCAAGTAAACAAATACAGGAACAAAAGCAAGTAGCATTCAACATCAAGAGCAAGGCCTTACAAACAGAAGCTGAACAACGAGACAAAAGAAGGAAGTCCACAGGCGGACGACCTCGCCTACACGCCAAGATGGCTACCGGACAACCTAAAACTAAATGGGAGGCGGAGTCATATCATCATCGCTCTCCTCCCACTCCTTGAGACACAAGGTGCCGTCGAAAACCTTGACGTAGAAGACCCCCGTCTGACGCCTCAGCTGGAAGCGGATGACGAAGGCAGAATCCAGGCGGAAGAACTTGGCGAAAGCCTTCCACCCAGAGAAGAACTCGACGCGGCGGCGGACCTCCCCGCCTTCGTGGCCGGCGGTGACGCGAGCCAGCACCTCCCAGGGCCCTTGACGGGCACCAACCCGATGGAGGAGGAACCTGAAGGGGCCATCCCCCTCAAGCGCATCGGCGATGGCAAAAGGTAGCAGCTGGACACGCTGCACGGGCTCGTACAGCACCAAGAAAAACTCGGAGATCGGGAAGTTATCCCAGCCACCGAAGATCGGGGACTCCGAGCGGGCAGGAGAGGGGCTCCGCTTGCCTCCGGGCGCCGCGACGGCGGCACCACCATCACCGCCGCGGTTAAGCTTTGGCGGCCGGCCCCGGCCGCGCTTGGCACCCGCATTGGAGGATCCTTCAATGTCGGTCTTCCGGGGGCGCCCCCTGCCGCGCTTCGCCGCTACGGGAGGAGTCAACTCGATCTCCTTCTTCGGGGCCATATCTAAGCAGGAAGAGCTGGAGACACGAGAGTGAGAAGATGAAGATGAAGGAGAAAAACACGCCGGCGTTGTTACTTATAAGGAGGCAGAGAAGCAGTGCAACCGTCAGCGGCCCCTCTCCAAGCGACGCGTGTCACCAGCGCAGGAGACGGCGAAGCCGAGGGGGCAAAACGCGAAGCGCAGGAGTCAACACGATGCGAAGGCGACACGTGGCCTGCAAATGGATCAAGGAGGCGAAGCGATACCCGGGGGCCGCCACGCCGTCAGCCGGCAGAAAATACCCGGGGGCTGCGCAGCCGGCAAGCCGGTTCCGCAGACCCGGAGGCAAATCTACAACACCCCGAGTCACGGACTCGGGGGCTGCCACGCCGTCAGCCGGCAGAAAATACCCGGGGGCTGCGCAGCCGGCAAGCCGGTTCCGCAGACCCGGAGGCAAATCTACAACACCCCGAGTCACGGACTCGGGGGCTGCCACGCCGTCAGCCGGCAGAAAATACCCGGGGGCTGCGCAGCCGGCAAGCCGGTTCCGCAGACCCGGAGGCAAATCTACAACACCCCGAGTCACGGACTCGGGGGCTGCCACGCCGTCAGCCGGCAGGAAATTCCCGGGGCTGCGCAGCCGGCAAGCCGGCTCCGCAGACCCGGACGCATATCTACATCACCCCGAGTCACGGACTCGGGGGCTGCCACACCGTCAGCCGGCAGGAAATTCCCGGGGGCTGCGCAGCCGGCAAGCCGGCTCCGCAGACCCGGACGCATATCTACATCACCCCGAGTCACGGACTCGGGGGCTGCCATGCCGTCAGCCGGCAGGAAATTCCCGGGGGCTGCGCAGCCGGCAAGCCGGCTCCGCAGACCCGGACGCATATCTACATCACCCCGAGTCACGGACTCGGGGGCTGCACGATATCGCGACGATGAAAGAAAAACACAAAACAAGCAAGGGACATAAAATTTCGACCCGGCTCGATGCTCAAGCCGGCCCAAAATTCGGGGGCTAGGCATGGTGATTATCATCACCAAAACAAACACAAGTTCTGGCAGCAAAAGCCCAGCAATCACAGAGAAAACGACACCCACGATAGCAATCAACGACAGGAAGCAGAATAGCGAGTTTTACAAGGCAATCATCAAGGACGCCCAAAATAACGAAACAGATAATGTGTCAGGACTTTTTACAGAACAGAACGACAAATACGCCCGGCATTCCGAGGGAGCAAACAAATCAGATAGTAGCGGCATCGGTGGCAGCAGCAGCGTCGCCGGCTCCAGCATCTTCAGCCGTCCGTGGCGCCGAAGACGGCTTAGCAGACACCAACTTCGTCAAGTCCACCGCCTCGGAAATTTTATCTGAGGCCATGAGGATCTTCGGGCGCAGGCTCGCGAGGGACGTTCCCGTGTGAAAGCCACCCACCAGCATGCTCATTTGCACGCCCGGATACCACGACTTCACCAAGGCCAATGCCATGTCGGTGCCGCCGCACGCCGCCACCTCCACCTGCTCGTCGATGCCGGCTGGCGCCCCTTCAAGCCGGACGGACAAGTCATGGAGAGCTGTTGGCAAGGGAGCATCCAGCCATAAGTTCTCGAGCACGCTGTCGGCCGCTTCTTTCAGCCGTTTGAACTCCCGGCCGAATCGGAGAAGACGGGAGGCGGCAGTCGGAGCAGACTCAGCAGCGGCACCAGAGGACTCCGGCCAGGAATGAGCCAAGGTAGCGTCTTTCTGGATTTGCGCATCCACCTCGGGATAAAGGCCTGCGTTTCAAACCGGTGAGGCCGAGTAGAAGACCCCAAGCAATAAGTGAAGGAGAAAGAGACTCCACTTACCGAGGATCAGTTCGTTCACGCGTTCAACCTCCTTGATCAGGCCGCCCACCAGTTGCTCATGCTCGAGCTCACGCGCCTTAGCCGCCTGGACGATCTGGTCGTTGGACTCGACAGACTCCTTCAGCTGGATCCTCAGCTCAACCGCATTCTCGCGGAGTGACTCGACCTCGCCCAGTCTTCGGTGCTCAGCTTCCCGCCGCTTCTTCGCCTCCTCACTCAGCCGGACAACCTCCAGGCGGCGCTCCTCCGACGCTTTTTCCGCCATCTGGAGATCAGCCTTGACCAACGCCAGGGCGGCGTCCTTCTCCTTCAGCTGCTTCTCCAAGCCAGCGCGGGAGGTGGTGTCGCCTGAAGAGGTCGGGTCATCATCAAACCAAGCCGAGCAAGAAAAAATACAAAACGCCAAGACAGAAGATGTGAGCAAGAAAGGAAACCAAACCTTTAGCCGCCTCGAGCTCTTGCTTGAGCAATGTCGTCTCCTTAGCCGCCTCGGCGAAGCCATACTCTATCGAGGAGCGAAGCAACGCTATGTTGGCCAGATTCTCCTGAGCCTTCTGCTGAACCAGCGCGGCGAGGGGGAACTTCCCTGATACGTCGGGCAGAGCCGGCACCGGCCCGGAATACGGAGGAGAAGACACCAAGATAGACTGGTGAGGACCAGGGAGCGAAGCCGTCGCCCCCGCTATGGCCTTGTCCTTGGCCGTCTCGACCACTGACAAGGAAGGAGTGGGGAAGGCGAGATCTCCGGCCCCGGCGCCGGGCCGGAGAATTGTCTGGAAAGCATCAGCCGACGCCTCGACGTCGCTGCCCGAAACCGGAGGGTCAAAGTCGACCACGAGGGGAGCTGCGTCTGCCGGCACCCGGCCGACCGGTTCCACATCCGCCATCGCCGTCACCGCCTCTGGAGGCGGACCAGCCGCTTGCGCCACGGGAGCCTCGGGAGCAGGCCTCGAAGCCGGCTCCAGCATCGCGACGGGCGCCGCCTCCACTATTGGAAGCGGCGCTCTGAAAACGAAGAAAGCGTCACCACCAAGAAGTACAAGCCGCAAGATTTCCGCCACAGGACAAAGACTTACCCGTCGCGCGTGCCCAGTTCCACGGGCTTCCTCCTCTTCAAGCGTTTCGGCGGGGGAGCCGATGCATCGTCGAGCAGGCGCTTCCCGCCTCCGAAGAGTTCCTCCCTGCCCTTCGCAGGAACGGCGGAGTCGTCATCCGGCCGCTCTGTAGGGGCCGGCACCACTCCAGCCACAACGCCGGCCTCCGTGGTCTTGCCGGCGTCCGCTTCCGCTCCAGCCTTCTCCTCAGCTGCCTTGGCGGTAGCCAGCTGCCTCGCGGCCGCCCTGGCGTCCATCTCCTCCCGGATCAAATCTGCCTGCGCTAGCTCCGCGTAAATAGCTTTTTCCATACCTTCAATGCCCAAGTCATAACCAGGATCAGCAGCAAGAATAGGATTAACCACCTGGACACTGGTTCCGCCGGCGAAAGGTTCCGCCCTCTCCGCATCCGCCGCCTTCGTCTTCTCCACGTCCTCCTTCGAGGTCATCAACTGTTCCACAGTCAGACCAGCATCAGACGCTTCCCAGGCCAAATCCGCCTGCGTCATCTGAGCATAAAACTCCCTCTCCAAATCACCCGGATTCAAATCATAAATAAAATCACCACCGGAAGCATGACCAATCACCTCATCGTTGGCCCCACCAGTTGGGACATCCGCCTTCTCCGCCATCCTGGCGTCGACCTCGGCCCTGATATCGGCCACAATCGCGTCCGCCTGGGCCTCCGCCGTGAGTTTCCCGACGGGCATCAAGCTGGGCGTAGTAGGCCGGGACGACGTAGAAGCCAACTTTTTGGCGGGCAGCATGCCCCGCTTCTCGAATGTGCCCTTCCGCTTGTGGGACACGGTGCTTGCATCGACATCGGCGGCCGACTTCGACCGCCTCTCCTTCAAGAGCCGCCGGGGGAGAACTGCTTTCTTCTTCCGCGCCGCCGCCTCCAACTCCTTGGTCCTACGGGAGGACGGCGCCGGCTTGGAGGCTGGCACGGAAGAGGAACCCTCTGAGTCCGGCTCGGAACCACTGGAGAGATCTACTACCACGCGCGCGACACCGTAAGTTTTCCCGGCGGCGTCGGGCTCAGAAGACTTACCGCGAGACGACGAAACCGGAGGTGGGACATCGCGCTCGAGGTCCTCGTCCCTGTAGGCCGCCGAATCGGAGTCGGAGCTGGCAGAGGGGACAGGGCTCGTCGCGGTACGGGCAGCATCGTCATCGCCTCCGCCGCCTTCACCAACATCTGCACCCCCACCAGACGATTCGGTGGTGTCACCGCGCCTGTTCGGGACGACACGGGCATCGCCGCCCGATTCATCCTCAGCGGTGGCATCTGTTTCTCCTCCCGCTTGCTCGTAGGAGGAATCCTCCTCCAGCATGGCCGTCAGCGCCTTAGAAAAGGGACCACTGACGTCGGGCTCGAAGACGACTTCAAAGTCTTCAACCCTCTGGAGCTCGCAAAGCTGTACAACAGGCCGACTGGGTCAGGCGGCAGCCGGACGAAGGAATTGAAGACGGATTAAAAAGCAATGGCTAACCTCAGGAGCACGTTCCGAGCGGGTGAATGGATCGAATCCAAAATCCTAGTCCACCTCGATCCTGTCGGTGACGAGGCGGGAAACCCACGCGCAGAGGTTCGCCGGCTTCGGCACCTCCAAGCTGACCCGGGTGGGATCCCGGAGACCGGAGTAGAAGCACATCTTGTGCAAACGCGCCTGCAGCGGGTATATCCGCCTTGACAGCCACGCCAGGGTCAGGTCCCTGGACGTTAGGCCGGCCTCCACCAACACCTTCAGCCGGCCAAACAAAACACCCTCAAGAGCCCCGTCCACCGGCGGTTTCCGACACCAGGACTTGTGCGCCGGCAGCGAATTGGAGAAGGCCGGAAGGCCGATTTGGTCGACACCGGTGAGATTCTGGACGTAGAAGTAGGTGCTCTGCCACTTCTTGATGGAATCAGGCAGGTGAATCTTGGGCAGCGGCGTGTTCTTCGCGCTAATGGAGACACTGCCGCAATCGCGCTGCTGCCCGGCGGTCGTTTGAGCCCGCAGGAAGAAGAACATGCCAAATATCTCCATGCTGGGCCAGATGCCCAAATACGCTTCGCACAGCGTGACGAAGCATGACAACTGCGTGAGGCAGTTTGCCCCCAAATGGTGGGGCTGCAGCCCATAGAAGCGCAGGAATTCCGAGAAAAAGGGGCTCGCCGGGAGCCCCAACCCCCGCTCCAAGTGCGCGGAGAACACGACGAACTCGCCCTTCCTGGGCTTCGGTGAAATTTCTCCTTCAGGGGGAGTGCGAGCTCCCACGTCGCCCGTCATCCCCATGAACCGGTTCCGGCGGAGCTTCCAGAGGAACGCATCATCCACGGTGGAACCCATCCACGCACCCGAACTCGCCATGGAGGACCTGTTTCCCGTCGTGGAAGAGGCAAATGCAAGGACGGCACGAACGAGAGAGAGGATGGGCAAGAACTGGGGAGCGCAAGAATTAGCAAGGAAGACGAAGCAGGGATGGGGAACGGTAACCCCGGCCGTTCCCCCTCTTTCCCCTTTAAAAGCGAGGCGGGCGGAACCGTTCCGCCCATCGCGCCGCGTGGCGTGCGAATGTGCCGTACTTTCCGCAAACGATCCCACGAGCAGGCAGTTACCACAGAAAATCCAGTCCAGCGAAGCCGAGGCGACGTGCGCCGGGCCTCGGGCAGAACACCAACGGCTCCCCAAAGCGGCGGAGCGTGGCTGACGCAGGCCACGACCCGCGACTCCCAAGACGCCAAGATTACCGGCAACCGGCCACTCCAAGCCGGACGAGCCGCCTTCGGTTATCACCGCTCTACCCGGCAAACTTCATGCCGGACGATCTCAACTACAGCAACACAATCAGAACCAGAGAAGCTCGCGAAGTCTTCCCAGCAAGCTAGCAAGACTCCACGATCTCGGGGGCTAGTGTCGGGGATACGAACCCCGGATACCCAGAAGGAGGTCAAAATCGTTCAAGGACTCAAGCCGGCCATCTCAAGGCGAATCCAGTCGTCCGGCTTCAACATCTCCGTCCGGCTGGGAGCAGCCGGCTTCCACCCACCGACCAGTTCGTACTGGTGGGCCAGGGTCACGCAACTGTCACCTGATGAACAGTACGCCCTGTCGGGCGTTACAGTAGCAGTGTAATGATGAGTTGGCCCAAGCCGGCTACCGAATCGTAGTGATGTCATAGGGGTAAACTTGTAACTTCCCTGTAACCTAAAACCCTAGCCCGCTGCCTATATAAAGCGGGCTAGAGCCTCCTGCGCGAGAGAGGATGAGACAGGCAAGCACTAGACAGAGGACAGGAGTAGTAGCATCATCTTCAACCTCCAGCCGGCTAGGACTTCCAGCCGGCTGCCACCCGAACACAGCTCAAGGAGCATTTGTAGCCCGATTCTGTGATCAAGCAATAAGAACAAGAAGAGCAGGACGTAGGGGTGTTACCTCCACAAGAGGGCCCTGAACCTGGGTAACTAGCGTGTGTTTGCGTGCTTGTTGCCCAATCCCGCGCGAGCATCCATCGTCGCCTGCCCCATACTTCTTTCCGTCTCTGATGGATATGCCGTGCAACCCACCACGACAACCTTGGCCTTGATCAACAAATGATCTTCTTCCCTAAACCTTGACTCCAACACATGGAGAACAAGCAAGACCTTGACTCGAACACATGGAGACAAGCAAGCTAATGGACACCTACAAATATAGCTCAATGCAAATATTAGTCCATAGAGATTGTCATTAATTACCAAAACCATGCATGGGATCAACCATGCACTTTCAGAGTGTAAGAAAATTAGAAAACACGGAACTGATTTATAAAAGACGGCATCTCATAGTAGAAAATCATGTCGACTAATTAACTTGTTGACTGGGACTAATTAATCAGGTGACGCAACTAATTAATCTAATAACTGCAACTAAGATAACCAATGGAGTGCTCTTTTGGCATTTGTGTAAAAAATGATGTCGATTGACGATCGGGAGTAGTTAATCAGGTGACCACAACAAATTTATCACGTAGCTGCAACTAAAATAACCGACGAAGTGCACATTTTATACTGTATCTGTGAAGAAATGACGTCAAGTCATTAATATGGTGGACAAGACTAATTAATCTGGTGACCACACGTAATTAATCTGGTAACTAAAATTAAGATAATCGATGAAGTGCTTACTTTCTATCGGTGTAGAAATGACGTCAAGTAATTAATTTGGTACCCAGGACTAATTTATCTGGTGGCGACAAGTAATTAATCTGGTAAATAAAACTAAGATAACCGGTGGGATGCTCACTTTATATCGGTGTAGAAATGACGTTGACTAATTAATTTGGTATCCGAGAGTAATTTATCTGGTGGCCATGAGTAATTAATCTGGTAAATAAAACTAAGATAACCGATTGAGTGCTCACTTTATATCGGTGTAGAAATGACGTCGACTAATTAATTTGGTATCCGGGACTAATTTATCTGGTGGCCAAGAGTAATTAATCTGGTAAATAAAACTAAGATAATCGATGGAGTGCTCACTTTATATCGGTGTAGAAATGACGTTGTGTAATTAATTTGGTATCCAGGACTAATTTATCTGGTGGCTACGAGTAATTAATCTGGTAACTAAAACTAAGATAACCAATGAAGTGCTCACTTTATAGCGGTGTAGAAATGGTGTCGTTTAATTAATTTGGTATCCGGGACTAATTGAGTAATTAATCTGGTAACTAAAACTAAGATAACTAATGAAGTGCTCACTTTATATCGGCGTAGAAATGGCGTCGTGTAATTAATTTGGTATCCGGGACTAATTGAGTAATTAATCTGGTAACTAAAACTAAGATAACTAATGAAGTGCTCACTTTATATCGGCGTAGAAATGGCGTCGTGTAATTAATTTGGTATTCGGGACTAATTTATCTGATAACTAAGATGTGATGTCCGGAAATATAAGTATTGACAAGAAAATAGCACATACTCTGTAGTACACTAGATCGTAGCTAGTATTAGATGATGCACCGTTTTAGTTCTGCCCGTACTATTACCTCGATGGGACTTTGCATGTGATGGTCGTCGTGGCATGCAGCACAGCTGTTTGTATTACTTTTCTTACTCATCTGCTTTTCTCATGCAACACGGTGTCGTGATCAGTTTTGCTTTCTTGGGTCAGATGGGCTTTCACGCGCTACTCAGACGAGCACGATAGCAGAAGTATGCGGCGCCGCTGTATAGTCCGCTCCTTTACACATTTGTCATGGATTTGTTTGTGAGAAAGGTTCCTATTGTCTTATAACATAGCAATACGACATTTTGAATGCCAAGCTCCATGGAGCTCCATGTTAAATGGAACTTCGAATGTACTATGTTGAACGTCTTACTCTTTTTTTTTTGTGTGAGGGTGACGTGTTACATTGTTTGTTCCATAATACGCGCGTTCCTGCGTTAGACTTCTTGTGAACGTTTGGGTTGCATTGCATCGTGGGCAGTGGTCGCTGTGGCCTCGCGTCTCGGTTGGACCATATCCCATTTGATTTTCAGCTAAAAATTCGGCCCATCAACAAAAAAAAAAAAGAGGCTACTAGAAGTGTTGTACCGGTATTAGGCCTATTTTGCTGATCCGCCCATGCTTTCTGTGATGAGTGGTGTCGCCTGCTGGGTGAGTTGTGGTGAGGCCGAACCGTGAGCATCCGAGGCGGCTCCAGCTCTGACCCCCACACGTTGCACGTCACCGCGGCGTCCAGTTCCAGTCCAGCTCCGCCGCCACGTGACGTGAACCCGTGTGCCCAATCCGCGTGAGCCTTCGTCTCCACCTCCTCACCGCGACGCACCAGGCGGAAGCGAGCGTTGGGCCCCAGGCGAGCCGAGCCGGGAGAAGAGAACGCGCGCGGCGTCGGTGTCGCGCACGCGCTGCACCACGCCGGCTCCACGTGACCGCCTCGTACGCTTGCGCGATGCTGGCGCTAGCTTTGGCCCCTTGTGCGTTTTGTTTTGTTGGACCTGGTTCATCTGTATGTACCGCACGTCACGCGACCTGTTCTGTTTCTTGTGTTTGGAAGAAGCTGATTTGGTTGTGGCATATGCAGGTGTCACGATGAATAATTGGTGCCCGCAAGTGCTCCATCAGATCACCCCACGGAGATTCCAGATCTAGAGCAACTCCACATGGAAGGTTTTTCTCCCACTCGGCCGCTACCAGGTCTTGATTTTCGTTGGTTTTGGCCGAAAATTCATCCGGCGTTTTCAGGCCGAACCCATCGCACTGGGTTTCATTTGGGAGCGTCGACGAAAGGAAAATGTCTGATGGAAGAGGAATCCGACGACGCCGACGCTGACGAAGAGCACTTGCTGGTTCTTGTCTGTCTGCCGGCCTATACGTGCAGAATGCAAAACCGCGGCGCGGTGGCTCGGCGCCAGGGCGACGCAAGAGCAAGCAGGGGCAGCGGCTTCAGTGCTATTGCATTCTGTACGCCGACTACTTCGCCGATGATCCGTTGCACAGCGAGAAGGTATTTCGGCGCCGTTTCAAGATGAACTACAAGCTCTTCCTCAAGATTATGCATGCCATCCGGGAGTTCGACGGCTACTTCACTTGCAAGAAGGATTGCACCGACACGGTAGGATTTTCCTCACTCCAGAAGTACACGGCCGCTTTGAGAATGCTTGCATACGGAGCTCCCGATGATTCGCAGGATGACTATCTACGCATGACCGAGTCACCGCCATGGAGTGTGTCTACAAGTTCTGCAGAGCCGTGGTGGCAGTGTTTGGACCAGAATACTTGCGATCACCCAATGTGAAAGACACTGCTCGGATCCTAGCCGAGAATGAAGCAAGAGAATTTTCTGGGATGCTTAAAAGCATCGACTGCATGCATTGGGCATGGAAAAACTGTCCATTTGCTTGGCAAGGGATGTACAAAGGCCATAAAAGAGCTTGCAGTGTGATACTTGAGGTAGTGGTTACGCTGTATACCTGGATTTGATATTCCTTCTTTGACATGCCATGATCTAACAATGGCATCAACATTCTGCAGTGCTCGAATGTCTTCGCCAAGCTTGTTGAAAGTCATGATCCCCGATGAACTACGATATCAACGGGCACCACTACAACAGGGATACTATCTGGCAGATGGCTTATCTATCCAAAATGGTCAACATTTGTGAAGATCATCTAAAACCCTATGCCAAGTGGTGATCAAGTTTGGTTTGCTAAGTGCCAGGAGATGTCGAGCGGGCATTTGGTGTGCTCCAAGCTTGATTTGCTATTGTCCGGTACTCCGCTCTGACCTGGTCGAAATCTCAGAAGTGGGAGGTGATGAATGACTGTGTGATCTTGCACAACATGATAATTGAGAGCGAACGGGAGGATGTAGTGAATGAGAGCGAGCGGAGAAAGCCATATTACAGACAGGATGCATGCTCTTGCTAATATTTTTAACGAGAATGAGCGGAACCCTGTGCCGACATCATGAGTTGCCTACCTTGCCATACGTCAGGAGATCCGAGACCCAAATATTCATCAACAACTGTAGAAAGTACTGGTGGAGCAACTGTAGAGGCTCAAAGGCGAGACCTAGTTTAATGTAATTTGTGTTTCAAAATTTGTGTTTCAATGGGTCGGAGAGCCCAAATCTAAGAGCACGTAGCCCCTCTATGTCCTGTGTGCAGCAGTGTCGAGTAAGAAGATTTCATGACGGCGCAGATGCGTACGCTCAAAGAATTTCATCACGGCGGTGAAGAAGATCCGCGGCAGCGCAGGAACACGGGGGCGAGGCGTGGTGGCGTGGCGAAGGAAGCGCGTGGGCGATCCGAGACAGACAGGGATTCGGTCACTAAAAACATTCTGAACCGGTAGGCGACGCGCCCGAAGGCTCTCCCGGCGATGTGCCTTCTCCGGTGATGATCCCTGGGACTCCTATCGGAAGGTTTTGGGGTCTAGCCTCTGAGGCAGGGGATTCCGATCTGGAGAAGGGTGAGATCGTAGTACTCTCGCCGGCATCCACGTACTGGTGTTTGACACCGGAGCCAAGTGCAAATCGGCTGGAGGACGGATCAATGACGGATCTGTCCAAGCGAGAAGCAAAACGCCGACTGAAGAAACAGTTGTACATCCAACTCAGGGAGAACGCTTCTCCGCCGCAAGGTACGTCGCTAACTTCCTCTGCAGCTGCAGGTTTCAAGATCTCGTCGCAGGTGCGGATCCCGATCATCCCGCCGACGACGTTTCTTCTAGAAGATTTCAAAGCGAAGGAATGGGTGCAAGTCGTACGCAAGAAGAGACGGGACATGGCCGTGCCGCGGTTCATATCTCGTCAGCGACGGCGATCTCCGTGGTCGCCGGCGAGACCGTCGCACAGATGCGAGCTAGCTTCGAATTTCAAAACTCGCGTCCTGGGTTACGTGGGCTCGCGAAACAGCCCCATGCTGGGCCAAAGCCCAAATCTTTGTGATTTGCATGGTCCAGATGGATACGGGGATGGCCACACGGGCCGAACCAGTGCTCTTCGTTTACGTACGAAGCAAACATCTGAGTTTGCTCTGCCTGGGCATCAAACTCTAGGGTTTATTGGCCGAAAATCCTTCGCCGCGTCTCCCTGCATCTCGGTGGCGGACGATCGTTCGCTTTCCATGTTTCAGGGCGGGGGCCGTGGTGGATACGGTCAGGGGCGGACCCAGAATTGGGCCAAACCCCGGGCTGGCCCATGTGTTTGGGCTTTGAGCAATCGATTTATTTGATTTTTTTCTAAATTTTAAAGCATTTTTAGTATAGTTTTGGGCCTAAGCACCGGGCTAGAGCCCTGGCTGCCCTGGGTGCAGGTCCGCCACTGCATATGGTGGAGGACCTTTTCCACGCGAGGGAGGAGCCGGCGAGGCCATGGGAGGTTCGAACAACGGAGCAGTTGGTGGTGGTAACCATAACTTCCGGCAAAATCAGGCCCGTTTCCAAGGGAACTTCCATGCTGGTACGGGCTTTGCGAACCAGCAGAGGCAGTTCTACGGCGAAGACCCGGGGTACCAGAACCGTCGCAGACATGAGTTCAGAAGCGGTCGTGGCTATGGCAGATACTACGATGATGGTCGTCCGCGTCGGGGATACGTTCCTCGGACGAAGACGACAAAGATGACTGAGGCTGAGGGATCCGGGGCGAAAGACCTAAATGGGCAGAACTCAACGGTGGGTGGTTCGCGGCTTGCCGGCGGGTCGGCCGCGGGTCTGTCAGTGCCGGGGACCCAAGGAGCGGGCGCGAGCATGACGAGCCACAGCAGCAGTTGGACTTCATTCCGGTGCCCACTCAGGCCACTACGACTGCGGTTTCGTCTTCGCAGGGAGGGGGCGCAGCGAAGCCGGCAAAGAAGAAGAAAGGCCAGAAATGCTACCAATGCGGTATGTCGGGTCATCATTCGGTTGAGTGCGACACCGTGCTTTGCGACTACTATGAATCCCCTGAGCATGTGTCGGCGAGGTGTCATTTGTTGTCAGCTCCCAAACCAATGGTGGAAATGTATGGCGTTGCCCATGAAGAGTTAACTTTCTTTGGGATGATCCTCACAGGTACATATATTCCTAAGCATGACAGTGGACAGATTGGGAAGATTTCAGTCTCTGGCGGTTCGTTGTCCATCCCACAGTTAGTGTCCTACTTGCAATACATAGTTCCCGATGATCAGTTCCAATGGGATGTGAGACATTTTGAAGACAATGTGTTCCAGGTGACTTTCCCGAGTAAGACTGAACTTGCTCGCATGCAGCGGTTTGGAGAACTGAAGGTGCCTGATTCTCCTTGTTCTATCTCGTTTGACACATGGTCTTCTAAAGCTGAACCTTTCTGCAAGTTACCCGAGGTATGGCTGAGGGTTGCGGGTATTCCAGAACACACAATTGGTGATTTACTTGCTCTTTGGGGTCTAGGAACTTTGTTTGGCAAGACACTCGATGTGGACATGCCATACACAAGAAGACACAAAGTGTTAAGGATTTTAATTGGATGTTTGGACTATACTTTGATTCAAGAGAGATTAGACGTGTTCATTAAGGATGGCATGTACAAGCTCATTTTCACAGTGGAAGCGCCCAAAGCCAACCAGGTGGTCGAGGATGAAATTATGGGGGAGGCCGATGAGGATGGGGAAGACAAGGGAGAGAAGGGAAAGGAGGCTGAGAAGGAAGATGGGGATAACTCTATTAAACCGGTGGCTGAAAAGAGGAAGGAGAATGAGGTCAAGGGGGTGACGACACCTCCTAACTCATCTCAACATGCTATCAACTTAGAGACTCCCTTGTTTCAGTTTGGTTCCGTTAATGTTGAAGTATTACGTGCGCATCAATCGTGGGCGGATATGGTTGAGGAAGAGGAAGATGTGGCTGCTTCGGCTCCTCCTTGTGTGGTGAGAAGAGCCTCGGTCAAGTTTGCGTCGGGCGGCCCTCGAGCCGAGCGGCCCTGGCAGGCTGCCGAACCCTTCTGCCCGGCCGCGGCTGGGAACAGTGTGCTTACGCCATCCGTGGTGATGTCGCCAGTGGCGACTGGTTCGATGACGCTCGGTTCTGTCGATGGGAGCTTGCTGCAGGGCGGGGACTGCTCTCCTTGTACCCCAGGCGGGGGTGCAGGATCGAGTGTGCTTGCTCGGGACGAGACGTTCTCTCCTAGTACCCCAAGCGGGGGTACGGGATCGAGACCGACTAGTCCGATGCGGCCTGTCTCACCCATGGCATGTACTCCAGTGGCCGCCATGCCTCCGACGGCCTCTTTGAACAAGGTCATCACTTTTGGCGGCATTCCAGCCGTGTTGGAGAGTGGCATCTGCACTAGTGCTCGTCTTCGTGAGCAGCCTAATGCAGACGCACCTATTCTGGAGAAGGCCATGAGCTTGGCCTCACGTTGGGACTCCCCTACAGGTACTTCTATGTATCCTATCCATTCAATTAATTCCTTTTCTGATGACGAGATAATTCATAGGGCTAGTAGGATTGGTATTTCTTTGGGGAAGAATAAGCTAGACGCAACTAAATCGGTCCGTGATCTAAAAGCTTGTGAAAATGTGCGCTCGATTCAGATTTTACGTAAGTCTGTGATCTTGCCGGCTAATGAGGAGATTCACTCTCGGGTAGCTAAAGCAATAGACTTGGCAGAGGATTTGCTTGATGATGGTGTGGATGAACTGGGAGGTCAAGCGGACATTCCTATTCCTACTACCAAAGCAACCAGAGGTAGGCCAAAAAAAAGGGAGTAAAGGTTCGGGCGGTCCGTAGAAGCAATCGTTTAAAGAAGAAAAATAACTCATAATCATGTCAGGGCTGAAAGGTATTTTTTGGAATAGCGAGGGACTCCGTGACCTAGTTAAGCATCTTTTTAATCAAGAGTCTATTCGTGAGCAACATTTGGACTTCCTAGCCTTATCGGAGACTGGGAGAGCCAATTTTTCTGTACCTTTTTTAACTCATTTAGCAGCCGGCCTGGACTTTGCGTGGTTTTGTCTACCGCCGCATGGTAGGTCGGGTGGTATGCTTATGGGTTTTAACTGTGCTACTACACAAGTTAAGCTGATCACGGCCGGGGATTTTTCGGTCAAGTTTCACTTAAGATCGAAATGTGATGGTTTTGAATGGTTATTGGTGTCAGTCTATGGAGCGGCCCAAGAGGAAAATAAAGCAGCCTTCCTTTCTGAGCTGGTCAGACTGTGTGAGAAGGAGACACTACCTATGTTGGTGGGTGGCGACTTCAACATCATTCGAAATAGAGATGAAAAGAATAATGATAGGTTTGACCCCCGTTGGCCTGCGGTTTTTAATGCGATAATTGAGAGCTTGGATCTCCGGGAAATAGCGCTTTCTAGGAGACAATATACGTGGGCTAGTCGACGCGATACACCTACTTTTGAAAAGCTCGATCGTATTCTAGCAAGTGTTGAATGGGAGCAAAAATTTCCTTTAGTATCGGTGTGTGCAATGACTCGTGCGGGGTCGGATCACACTCCGCTATTAATTGATTCGGGAAATAGAGCTCACCATGGCAACAAACCACGTTTTTCATTTGAACTTTCATGGCTGAATCATGAAGGTTTTTTTGAGATGGTGGCAACCGAGTGGGCTGCAGTTACAAAAGGGCTTACTCCCATTGAAAGATGGCAAAACAAGATTAGACATTTAAGGCGATACCTTAAAGGGTGGGCCAAAAATCTGAGTGGAAATTACAAGAAAGAAAAAGAGAAATGGCTTAAAATAATAGACGAGCTGGACATAAAAGCCGAAACAGCTCCTCTCACTGCAACCGAGCGGGCTGCTTTGAAGGAGGCAGATGAATGTGTGTGCAAACTTAGGCGTGATGAGGAGACTAAGTGGGCTCAACGCGCTAAAGTCAAACACGTTCAGGAAGGCGGCAATAACACGAAATATTTTCACCTTATAGCAAATGGAAAACACAGGAAGAAGAAAATTTTCCAACTCGAGCAAGAGGAAGGGACGATAGTGGGTGATGATATGTTAAAGATCTATATTACTGAATATTATAAAATGTTATTTGGGGCATCGGCACAGAGTAACATTGACCTGATTTAGGATTTCGCTCCTGATATACCGCAGCTCTCTGCTGAGGAGAATGACATTCTTACAGCTGACTTCTCCATGGAGGAAGTGTGGGATGCCATCTCGCAAATGGAGTTGAATTCCGCCCCGGGACCAGACGGGTTCCCAGCAGAATTCTACAAAACTTTCTGGGAGGTCATCAAGAAGGATTTGATGGATATGTTCTTTCAATTCCAAGAAGGCATCTTGCCTTTGTTTAAACTGAATTTTGGGTTGATCACCCTTATTCCCAAGAAAGAAAATGCGGTTCAAATTCAGTAGTATAGACCCATTTGTTTGCTCAATGTGAGCTTCAATTTTTTTACAAAAGTAGGCACAAATCGAGTGACGGGGATTGCACATAAAGTGATAAAGCCAACTCAGACAGCCTTCATGCCAGGCTGACACATCCTTGAAGGAATGGTTGTGTTGCATGAAACTATCCATGAACTTCACCGGAAGAAATTGGATGGGGTCATTTTTAAAATAGACTTTGAGAAGGCATATGATAAAGTTAAATGGCCATTCCTGCAACAAGTGATGTGTATGAAGGGTTTTGCGCCGACATGGTGCGAGAGGGTTATGCAATTTATACAGGGAGGGAGTGTTGGTATCCGTGTCAACGACGACATTGGCCACTACTTTCAGACTAGAAAGGGACTCCGACAAGGAGATCCGCTGTCCCCTATGCTATTTAATATCGTCGCCGACATGCTGGCCATCTTAATTGCGAGGGCAAAAGAGGATGGCCAAGTAGGGGGTCTTATTCCTCATCTTGTTGAGGGAGGGATCTCGATACTCCAATACGCGGATGACACTATCCTTTTTTTGGAGCATGATTTAGAGAAAGCAGTCAACATGAAATTAATCCTTTGCCTCTTTGAGCAGCTATCAGGGCTCAAAATTAACTTCCACAAGAGTGAAATTTTCTGTTTTGGGAAGGCAAAAGAGGAAGAAGATCATTATAAACAAATATTCGGTTGTGAATCTGGTTCTCTTCCTTTCAAATACCTAGGTATTCCTATCCATTACCGTAAGTTATTAAACTCTGAATGGAATCCAGTTGAAAGTCGTTTTGAAGGGAAGTTGGGATGTTGGCAAAGCAAGCTGCTTTCTTATGGTGACCGGCTAGTCCTTGTTAATTCCATATTAACAAGCCTACCAATGTTCATTCTTTCCTTTCTTGAAGTGCCCGTTGGGGTACGAAAACGACTAGATGTTTACCGGTCTCGCTTCTTCTGGAAAAGTGACGAGAACAAGCGTAAATACCGACTTACAAAATGGAACATTATTTGTAGGCCAAAAGATCAAGGTGGTCTAGGAGTGGAAGTGCTTGAATTAAAAAATAAATGCTTGCTTAGTAAGTGGTTGTTTAAACTACTTAATGAGGAAGGGGTCTGGCAAGAATTGCTCCAGAATAAATACCTATATGATAAAACTCTAGCTCAGGTTGAAGCAAAACCGTCAGATTCCCCATTTTGGAAAGGCCTCATGCGAGTTAAAGATGAGTTCTTTAAAAGAGGTTCTTTCAAAATTGGAGATAGAGTCATTACTAGATTTTGGGAAGACACGTGGCTGGGAAATGCACCTTTGAGAGAACAATATCCATCGTTATATAATATTGTGCAATGGAAAAACGTTTCCGTTCACGATGTGCTGGCAAACTCTCCACTGAATATCGGATTCAGAAGAGGGTTAACTGGGAATAAATGGGACGCTTGGTTACATTTATGCCAGAGACTGATGGAGGTGCAGCTAGGAGAGGAGTCAGATAAGTTTATCTGGAAGCTAACCCCTAATGGTGTGTTTTCTGTTAAATCCATGTATGAAGATTTCTTGAATGGACACACTAGGTATCTTCATAAATATTTATGGAAGCTGAAAATACCGCTAAAGATAAAAGTGTTCATGTGGTTCCTAAACAAAAAAGTATTACTCACAAAAGATAATCTTGCCAAGAGACAGTGGAAGGGATGTACAAAATGCTCCTTTTGTGGATCCGAGGAGACAATAGAGCATTTGTTCATCTCTTGCCCCTTTGCACAGGTTATTTGGCGTGTTGTATTTAGTACATATAATTTGCCCCCTCCAACCAATATAACTAATATGTTTGGTAATTGGTTGAATGGGATTGACAACAAAACTAAGGCTAGAATTCGTATCGGCGTCTCAGCCTTGGTTTGGTCCATTTGGAACTGTAGAAATAATATTGTTTTTAACAGAAAATCAAACTTTCATGTTCTGCAGGTTATCAATATGGCGGCCCATTGGATTCACATATGGGCATTCCTCTTACCCAGGACCAGCGGGACCGTATGGTTTCTGGGTGTGCTCGGCTCCTGACGGTCGCTCAGGATATTTTCAGCCGGGCTATGTGGCAGCATACTAGACGACTACGGGATGCCTAGTTGTGTTATGATGTCATTTTTTCGCTGGTTAATTCATGTTTCAACCTTAGCTGACCCGTGATTTGTCGACTTATTTCGAATGCTGCAATAAAAGGCTGTGTGGATCGCTTGATGCAGAAGCCGGGGCTTTTTACCCTTTTCGAAAAAAAAAGGGACGACGATCGACTAGACGTACGTGTCCGACCAAGCGTCGCGCGCAGCCGCCACGACGCTCGCCACCAACCGGACTCGCGTCCCATCGCTGGTTGCTTCGGCGCGCCGTGGCTCCTCTCCTGGAGTACGTGACTCGCCCTAGTGACAAGAGGGTTGGGGGCTCCATGCTCACCGATCCCTCTCGTTCCGGGAATCTTCCGTTCCGCTCCGCAGGGGTGTGACTGCCACTGGATAGTACAGTACTGTAGTGCTCAACTACATGGCGAGACAGCTCGTGCTTACAAACTGTGTCAGACCCCCTATGAGCGCTGCACTGTGTAGCACCGTGCGAGCTAGTGACGGTGCGCGGGAGTAATCTAGAGGAGGAGTTCGGCGATCTAGAGGCACGGAACTTTGTATTTGAAACTTTTGAAGTCGATATTTTAAGTTTCAAAAATAATCCCGAAACAAATACTAGGTGTATATAATGTTAGATCTACCACTGCGCAAAATATCAAAGAAAAAAAACGTTGTATTTAGGTTTGGATATTAGCACGAAATAATATGGAACTTTGTATTGCAAGTTTGCGTAGTAAGACGTAATCTACACCTACGATTTTGGTTCAAAAATCCTGAAACATAAAATGCAGATTATGAACTTTTTAGGAATGCCAAGCTATGTGAAGCTCGGGCTCCATTTTGATTTTCCGCAAGTTTAAATTTGCTCGAAAATAGTCATTTCACGATGATATTTTTATAAACCGCAAACAAATAAGAACGAAGATCAAATCAAACGTAGAGGAAATAAGACTTTAACGTGAAAAACTCTCCAAAGAGAAGGGGACAAACCACGGGCGCCAACCACCAAAACTTTATTTATACGAGGAGAGTTTACAAACGTCGGAAATTAACAATATTCGACATATCCCATGCAGCGGTTTACAAGAGGTATATATAGTAGTGGTGACCTAGATCGATACCGCTCCGCTACGGCCCAAGCCTTCCGACGACGGGTCTCGTACCGCTCATCAGAAGTTAGCCCATATATATGAATTTGGATCACTCTCGACATATATCACTTGAAAGCTCACTCTAATGGTCAATACTCGACATGCTTGGCTTGTAAGACGCAATTTCTTGGGGCAACGTAAATAAACATGAAGCGTTTGGTGTGTAAGATTTGGGTCCCTCCGAAGATCAATTTTTTTGCGCGGCTTGCTCTCCAAAATAGGAAATGGACTGCCACAAAAAGTGGTTGGTCAATTTATAGTTTGTGCCCTATATGCAAAAGAGCGTCACAATCGATATCCCATCTCCTTGTCAATTGTCGCTTCCCGTATTTAGATTTCATCAAAGATTGGCTTTGCAATCGCGTCCTCTGAACTTCTCCCAATAGCCGACGCATATATCGGATGGCTCGACCAGAAACCGGAAATTCTCGACATCCTTTATCTTACTCACTTCGTGGGAGATAGGTGTGTTTCAAAACAAGCAATGCAACCCCTTTGACCGTTGTTGGCAAGATCGAAAGGGAGGCTCGACGACTTTGGGTGACCTTTGAGTGATTGTATCTTTCTTACACCTATTTTCTTATATAAAAAAATTCTTCTTAACTAAAAGATTAGAGGAAAACTTTTGTCCCCGTTTCAAGAAAAGAGAAAACCTTGCTAAGGTGGATAAATGATGCACTTTATGCGATGATCAGTGGGGTAGTTTACAACCTTTTGTCCTACCACTCCACTCTAATCCGATGAGCGGTATGCTGATAAGCAGAAAGCAAAGATAAGATAACGTCCACTGGTCTCAGGTCGCACCTATTTTGATCCAGTTTACTGTAACGAATAGACCCCTGACTTGAATTTCTCGTCGGATGCCTAATATGGAGTAGCACCTCCACCACATGTGCTCGTACCAGCAAGATCTCCGAACAAAATCTTGCTCAAGGAATAAACAAACCACCACCACCACCACCTCCAATTGCTTAATTAGCTTCCTTATTATTTAATCCCTTGCTTTGCGTCGGTCGTGTTCACTTGGAGCTCGTAGTAGGAATCTTATATGTGTGCGTGGTGGTTCTCATCCGATACACTCAAAAACCCACTTGTGTGTGGCTGATTGCGTCCCAAACACAACGCCGGCTCCGTACTACTGTAGTTAACGTGATTAGTATATTTTCCGCAGAAGCAACCCCCAACTTTATTTTTTTTGACTAAAAAAAAAGCAACCCCCAACTTGATTAATGGTGTTTGTTGTACAATGCAAATCATGCAGACATATTCGCAGCGTCGGCGGTCTCAACCGCAATCCTTGTCTGTACCCAAAATTCAGAATAATCAGTACTACCTGCAATCTGCAAAGGATAATGTTTAACCAAAATTAAGTGCCTGTCATGAGTCCACAGTCGGTCGACTAATCAGCAGAATTCAACCGGAATACGCGTTAACGCAGCAGATTTTTCCCCGGTCCCTTTCGATCACATCATGAAAGAGCAATTAAGGACGCCGTGATCTCGGCGAAGCAACTTGTTGTTGAGGAATCAGGCCGGACAGCTCAGTGGGGGCGGAGTGACAGGCGGCGCCATCCGGGCAGACGGGACACCGGACAGGGAGCGCCGTGTCGACCATCCGGCCCGCGGGCGCACGTCCCCGTCCGGCCGTGACCGTGTCAGTGTCGACAGTATAGGCGAGTGCGTCCGGTGTGCCCGCGTGTACGGACGGACGTGGGCGTAGGCGTCGGAGAAGCTTCCATAGCCTTCAGCGTGATGCATGGTCACGTACAGGAATTAATTACACGTCCACGTCACAGTTTCGTCCCGCGGTATAAACGAATAGCGTGGGCCGTGGAGCAATTAACTTCTCTCTCTCTGTAGCAATTCATGAGTGGGTGGGCGTCTATTTTCTGCACGTACAGTGCAGTACAATTTTGGTGCGCTGATCGTCACGTCATGGACTCCCATTCAGTGGTACAGTATTAATCAAGAAAACATTGGAGTCATCCCCCTGCTACAAGCTTTTCTTTTCTTTTTTTGGCGAAAAACAGCCAGCGCTGATTTCATTCGCTAATTATTAAGAAGGAGCGAAAACAAACAAAGAACCAAGTCTTACGTGCGCCCGTGGCAATAAGACAACTCACCTAGATCAAACACTGGATGCACACTCATGCACTGCACCTAATGGCTAATGCGACATCGGGATCAACATCGATCTAGCTACGTACATGCATTCGTACTACTACTTGGATGCTCAGTCTCATCAGCTGCTATGGCCTTATCCAATAACTTTCTTATAACGTCAAGTGACCATAACGACAGCAAGACAACTAGTAAGTACGGAGTAGCATAGATTCAATTAACTTGGTTACTTAAAAAAAAATACAGGAGGACACCGACAATAAGCAAGGGACCAATCGTCTCCGATTCAAAGAATTTTCTGTCTTCGGATCACATAAAACCGCAAATTTGGTCAGCTTAGGCCTCTCTCGCTCTGTGTATTTGGGGTTAGTTTTTTTGGCAGCTTAAAAATATGTCAGTTCTCTCCAACTTTTCTCATAAGTTGCTTAGTTTATTACGGAGCTTCTAAAAATAAGAGCCCAAGTAATAGACCAAGCGGCTTATTTGAGAACCTAGGAAGAGGCCGGCTTACTTTCTTAAGTTGTTCAAAAAAAACTAGGTCACAGGGTCGCTGGAGCCTCCTTAAAGCCAATGTAGTCAGTAGTCACACTAGATCTGCAAAACTTGTACGATTTTATTTCAATATTTATATTGTTAGTATTTGTCACAGTTTAGGGTGGATACAATCCAAAATGTGTAATTAGCTCATGAGTCTTTTTGCATTTGTTACTGATGTATGCATAGCTTTGCCGAACTAGCATTATCCTTCTCCTTCGAGGTTAGGCGACGCGTGCCCAATTTTCTGCGACGGTGCAACCATATCTTATTTCTCTTATACATTTTCTATGCAAGAGATTTGCGATGCCACATAAGAATTTCAGTTTCTACTCGCTAGGGTCAACATATAGGTGATCTCATTCTTTTTTTCGCCTCCTACTTTGCTAGCGACACTACATACATGGAAACACCCCTTTTTTAGTGTTGAGTTCTATCAATTTCTAAAAGAACATCACCCATCAATTGTCGGTTTGTGGATAGTCGAGCATGGACGGAGACACGAGGTAGTCAGGGCAATCTCATGACTGCATTATGCTTAAAATGAATTGAGAGCAGTTTATCATACCTTTTTTTTTGCACAATATGACTTAATGTTTGATTTTCTCACTAAACTGGTTTACTTATCAAATAAATTTGATATCGATATTGAAAGAACAAACAATGCCCGAGATGTCGCCTAGAGGGGGGGGGGGGTGAATAGGCGATTAACACTTTTTCTAATTAGTGGCTTGATAATTACGGAATAAAACTATGTGTTTAAATTAACAAGCCAACAACCTAATATGCTAGGGTTACCTATGTGCACCAACAACTTATGCTAAGCAATTCAAGCAACAAGGAGATAGCAAGATACGAACTTCAAGCACGAAGGCTATCACAATGTAAATTGCATAAGTAAAGCTCGGGTATAGAAATAACCGAGGCACGCGGAGACGAGGATGTATTCCCGAGTTCCTCCTTGTTAAGGGAGTACGTCTCGTTGGAGGGGTGTGAGCTCGCCATAAGAGGCCTACTCAAGACGCCACAAAGGCCTCACCCTATTCTCCGATGAACCTCACCAAGGGATTGGTTCACCTTCCACTATCGGAATCCTTCGGGGCGGATTCCGGAGCCCTTTACAACTTCTCTTGGGGCACACACCCACAACTCAATTGGGGGCTCCCAAACTCGTGCCGAAGCTCCACAAGCGA
This sequence comes from Puccinellia tenuiflora, assembly GCA_012064385.1. NCBI lineage: Eukaryota > Viridiplantae > Streptophyta > Magnoliopsida > Poales > Poaceae > Puccinellia > Puccinellia tenuiflora. Next base: position 708,411 of record QRDG01000793.1, on the reverse strand, counting down.
AGACTTCGCGGCACCTCCAACCGTCTAGGGTACACAATGCACCCAAGAGGCAACAAGCTCTTGGGAACACAATGCACCCAAGAGTAACAAGCTTCTCAACCTTCAATCCCACGAATCACCGTGGGGAACTCAAACCTATGCACCAAATGCAAAAGGCAAGAACACACTAAGTGGTCAAGTCCTTCACTCTCAAATTCCAACCAAGCAACAAATGCTTTGGGGGGAATAAGAGAGGAAGAACAAAGGGGATGAACACAAAGCAACCCCAAATCTAGATCCACAAGGTTCCCCTCACTTAGAGGAGAATTTGATTGGTGGAATGGTAGATCTAGATCTCCTCTCTTGTTTCCCTAAAGATGGGCAAGAATCATTGGAGGGAAGTGGAGGAATCAAGCTCTCAAAGATGTGCAACAATGGAGGAGAGAGAGAGCAAAAGGTTCACCAAGAAGCTTCGAACCGTTGGGGAAGAAGGGGCACTTAAATAGGTGCCCTGGGAAATCTGGCCGTTGTTGGGGCTGCATCCCGCAGCCCCTCTTCTTCTTCTACCTCTCTAACTCTCCGTCTCACTTGTTTCTCTCACAGAACACACGCACGCACACAACCAAGGAAGAAACACAACCAGCTTTGCTGAGAGGCCTTCTCCTTGATCACACGAGTTGCTACATTGTGTCTTGGCCTCACTACTTACTCTTTTCTCATTCATTTGCTTGTCTTAAATAGCATTACAAGATAACTACACGACCCACTAACTCCTGGAATCAGCACACCGGCCACTACTCACGACCTGGCCAAACTAGCCACTAACTAATCCATGCACTAACCACTAGCTAACACAGCGGCCACTAACTTGACTCGGCCAACACTTGCACATGCACATGCAACTAACAGATACACAGTGTGCAGACATGCACCGATACACATCACATGATAAGATTAATTCTAACATTCTCCCTCTAATCTTGACATGGTTACTCATCAAACCTTCATCGAACCTTGGATGCAGATCACCTGCAACATCTTGCCGCACGCAGCAACTCCTCCCTGTCATGTTGACGCCTTCACAACGCCAAACAAACTGCCAATTTTCCGCAGGCAGCGAACTCCTCCTGCCATCACCATCAGCTTCACACGTACCTTTCCCTTTGACGCTGGACTTCGACACCTACCAGCCTCCGCATCGCACGGAGTATGCCGCCACCTGCGGCCTCCACATATCATGAAGTCAACCGGCACTGCGACCTCCACATCTCATGGAGCTTGCCGTTGATGCGTCGCCGCTTCTCTCCTTTGCCGCCGGGCCGCCGTATGATGCCTCCGGTGCTCACAACACCTGTCGTCAGCAGCCAGCTGCCTCGCCATAGTTGCAGGCGCATGGTGCTGCACCAAGCCTCCCGCCGGTGCGCCATCCAGCTCCGCTCCAACGTACGCCGCTGCATTGCGCCGACCTTGACTCTGCTGCCTTCTCCTTGCCATGAACGAGACCTTCACAGCCCCGTTCACCGCACACCATCTTGCCATGGACGATGCCGTTGCAGCGCCGCTCACCACTCCGTCTTCTCGTAGCTTCACGCCGCAGCATCTTGTTGGCTTCTCACCAACTCTTCATGATAACGATGGCATCACACCACCGCTGTCGGCATCACGCCACAGCTACCGGCATCACGCCGACTCTCCTCGAAATGACGGCATCACACCGTCGCCAACCGCACCCAGCGGCATCGCACCGCCACCTCGTGACGGCATCACACCATCGTACCCAGCGCCCGACGACATCGCGCCGCCACAGCCGGCACCCAGCAGCATCGCACCGCCATCTCCTCCTAGCGGTTCGCACCGCCATCTCCTCATGGACGGCGCCGTCGCAGCGCCGTCTTGCCGCACACAGCGGCCACCTCTTGACGTGGACGACGCCATCGCAGCGCCGACCACCACGCCGTCTCCATCTAGCGGCTTCACACCGCAAACCGGCCGCCGGCGACATCACGCCACCACCGACCTCCTCCTTGCGCCACTGGCCACCACCTCACATGGAGGCCGCCGTGCCGATGCCGCCGCCTCGGATCTTCGGGCTCTGATACCAAATGTTGGGGCTGCATCCCGCAGCCCCTCTTCTTCTTCTACCTCTCTAACTCTCCGTCTCACTTGTTTCTCTCACAGAACACACGCACGCACACAACCAAGGAAGAAACACAACCAGCTTTGCTGAGAGGCCTTCTCCTTGATCACACGAGTTGCTACATTGTGTCTTGGCCTCACTACTTACTCTTTTCTCATTCATTTGCTTGTCTTAAATAGCATTACAAGATAACTACACGACCCACTAACTCCTGGAATCAGCACACCGGCCACTACTCACGACCTGGCCAAACTAGCCACTAACTAATCCATGCACTAACCACTAGCTAACACAGCGGCCACTAACTTGACTCGGCCAACACTTGCACATGCACATGCAACTAACAGATACACAGTGTGCAGACATGCACCGATACACATCACATGATAAGATTAATTCTAACAGCCGTTGGGCTCAGATTCCCGCAGGAGCGGAAGTACCGGCCCAAGGGGCGGTACTTCCGGTCCACCCAGAAAAACCTGCCAACGGCTAGAGGGAAAACCCGCAAGGGCGGAAGTACCGGAAAAAGGACCGGTACTTCCGGTTTAGCGGTAGTACCGGTACCACTTCCGGTGCTACTTCCGTTAAGAGTCCAGTACCCAACTTTCGCAAGCGGCACTGGGCTCCGGAAGTGACTCCGGAAGTTCCGTACGGTAGTACCGCTGGGAGCACCGGTACTTCCGGTTTAGCGGTAGTTCCGGTGCTACTTCCGGTGGTACATCCGTTTGAGTCCAGTACCCAACTTTCGTAAGCGGTACTGGGCTCCGGAAGTTCCTCCGGAAGTTCCGAGCGGTAGTACCGCCCGATTGGCCGGTACTTCCGGTAACTGAAAAACAACAGAACCCTGAAACTGAATAACTTTTGCGTGGAAGCTCCGAATCAAGTGAATCCAATTTTGTTGGAAAGAGGACGACAAGAGCTTACACTACAAAAAGTCAAAATATTGAAACAAGCAAGGGAGATTGTGCAAAGGGTTCGAAAGGTGAAACCTTCCAAACGGATGAACCGGCAAAATCTCCAAAACCGAAAATGCACAAGCTTTTCATCAAGACTCCGTTTTTTATGATCTTGGGCTTGTTTCGAAGATAATCACAAGCCCTACAAGATCATGCATATACACATCATAGTCTATCATGTGAGGAGGAAAACATAAGAAGAGAGTTTGACCTCTCGTAGAAGAAACAAACCGGTAAAACCTCCGATATCAAAAACGCAAGAAGATATTCATGAGATCCGTTTTTGATGAACTAGAGCTTGGTATGGAGATGAACACAAGCTCTAAATTCTCACATGGATAAAAGCCAAATAAGAACCAATAAAGAAGATTGCATGGATGCAAAGGTTTGAGCTCTCCACGAACGATACGATCACGATACTCGGTCGAGAGCCCCTCTTGATAGTACGGCTATCTATCCTATAATCCGGTCTCTCACTAAACATCATGAGACCGGTAAAATAGAAACCCTACCAAGATCATACCTTTGCCTTGCGCTTAAACCACTTGAGGTCGATGAAGACGATCTTCAACTCCTCAAGACGCACCACCTTTCTTCATTGCGCCTTGCTTGGTGAAGATTCACATGACGCTCCCCCATACACCAAGATGGGGAAAGCACTCCTTCGGCATATCTTCACTTGGCCTTTCTCTCGATGACGAACACCTTGGCCTTGATCTTCTTCCCTAAACCTTGACTCCAACACATGGAGACAAGCAAGCTAATGGACACCTTTGCCTTGCGCTTAAACCACTTGAGGTCGATGAAGACGATCTTCAACTCCTCAAGACGCACCACCTTTCTTCATTGCGCCTTGCTTGGTGAAGATTCACATGACGCTCCCCCATACACCAAGATGGGGAAAGCACTCCTTCGGCATATCTTCACTTGGCCTTTCTCTCGATGACGAACACCTTGGCCTTGATCTTCTTCCCTAAACCTTGACTCCAACACATGGAGACAAGCAAGCTAATGGACACCTACAAATATAGCTCAATGCAAATATTAGTCCATAGAGATTGTCATTAATTACCAAAACCATGCATGGGATCAACCATGCACTTTCAGATATAACGATCTAAATCATGACATTTAGTATTCTCAGAATAACACGTTTTATGAAGGGAGTATAGACAAGCTGAGCGGAAAGCTTATGGAATACTACAAAGTCGTTGCTGGTATGCACTGCATTTGGACCCGTGATCATTGAGTTAAGGTATTTGGACCCAGTCTTGAAAAGGAAAGTATGGAAAATACCCTACGATCTTACGCTTCTTAGTTTGGACTTGATGGTTTTCTCACAACTTGTTTGTGAGTAGAGCTATTTTACTCTTTAGTTTCTTTGGGGTGTTTCTTTAATTGTACTTTTTAGTGCATTATGCACATTATCAAAAAACACCGGTGATGATTTTCATACTTTTATGTTTGTAGCATGTGCCTTGCCCGTATAATTAATTCATGAATCTTTTTGCATATGTTCTCATTAGTTAATTTATGTATAGCTTCTTGAGGCCGCACTATCCCTACCCTTCATAGTTGAGTGGCATCGTGCGAGAAGGATGAGCGTCCCAACCACCACCGTCGGTGCATGTCTATCGTTTACTTCTCTTTTACGTTTTATGCGCAAACACGATGTCAACACCCTTCGGTTTCTCGTATATAGCGGCAAGTTAGAGGTGACCTCATTCTTTCTTTCGTCGGTTACTTTGCTAGCGATACTGGGTGACATCAAAACTTCTCTCTTTTGAGTGTTCGCGTCGTTGCCGTGAACCGAAAGAGAAAGTCACACATGAGACCTTGGAATTATGGAAGTGGAGTGATGAAAAGATTCATGTCAAGGCAACCAGAATTATTTTATGTCTATTATAGATATGCCTTGCACGTATAGTTAATTCATGAATCTTTTTGCAGATGTTCTCATTAGTTAATTTATGTATAGCTTCTTGAGGCCACATTATCCTTATCCTTCATAGTTGAGTGGCATCGCGTGAGAAGGATGAGCGTCCCAACCACCACCGTCGGTGCATGTCTATCCTTTACTTCTCTTTTACGTTTTATGCGCAAATACGATGTCAACACCCTTTGGTTTTCTCGTATATAGCAGCAAGTTAGAGGTGACCTCATTCTTTCTTTCGTCGGCTACTTTGCTAGCGATACTGGGTGCCATCAAAACTTCCCTCTTTTGAGTGTTCGCGTCGTTGTCGTGAACCGAAAGAGAAAGTCACGCATGAGACCTTGGATCTATGGAAGTAGAGTGACAAAAAGATTCAAGTCAAGGCAACGAGGAATGGTTTAACCTAACTACGGTAACTAAGACAAACCAAATTTTAAATTTTGAAGAGATCTACATATAGAGTGTCTGTCTTGTGATCTTGACCTATGAACGTCTTTGTGACCGGGTGACCGATTGCGTTTGTGCAGACGAGATCCAAGCGTAGCGACTCTGAAGAAGAGGAATGATGGGACGGGACGGGGTAAGGGCCTTTCTTATTCAAAGGATTCTCATAAAAATATTGGAGGATTTAAGTCTTTTCTATGATGGTGGTTTGATTTGTAGGGTTGAATTCCATAGGAATTTTTTCTAATGAAATGTGGAGGCGGCGGGTCAACGAAGGCACACCCATCCTCCTCTCCTTGACTTCACAGTGCAGCGACTCCGGTAACTTGCCACGGTGAAACACACCCACTAGAAAAGGCAACTCACCCCGGAAACCCCTATAAATACGTCGCCTCCTCCCACTCTGTCCAGTACCATCCCCAGTCTGCCGCAGGGTCGCACCCACCACCGGTCGGAAACCCACAAATTACAATCCAGTCCAATCCAAGGCCGCCGCGGCAGCCCCCCAAATCCCTCGCGAGAAATCCCCCGGATCGGCCGACCATCCTCCGGCGAGATGGGGCTCTCGAGCATGCCCGCGCCCAAGGACAGCCTCTTCACCTTCCTCCTCTACAACACGGCGGTGTCGATCGCCATCCTCTCCGACCTGTTCCGCGCGGTGATGCTGTTTGTGGGCCTCCCCGTGCCGCCCGCTTGGGACGCCGACGAGGACCAGCCCTCCGCGGGGGCCGCGTCCTCCTCCTCGTCCTCGTCGTCCTCGCCCACCCTCGCGGACAGGTTCCGGAGCAGCTTCACGCCCGCGCTGTTCGGTCGCCGCCGCGGCGCCGGCGCGCCGGACTGCCGCGTGTGCCTGGCCAGGTTCGAGCCGCAGTCGGTGGTGAACCGGCTCCCCTGCGGCCACCTCTTCCACCGCGCCTGCCTCGAGACGTGGCTCGACTACGACCACGCCACCTGCCCGCTCTGCCGCCTCCGCCTCCTCCCCGCCGCCGGCGCCGACGACCCGCTTCCCTCGCCGATCCCTCGCCCCGCCCCCCGGGTTTATTAGAGATCTACTTATCTGCCGTCGATTCACCACCGCTCCGCCACTGGGGCCTGCTCCGTGTGGCCCTGACGTGTGCGCGTAGGATTTACCATCTGTTTTTAGTTGGTGGTGGTGCCGATTAGAGTGCCCACTTCTTCTTCCTCCTCCTCTGTTTCGCTGCTGCTGCTGCTGCTTCTGTACTGTGTAAATATTGTCCGAGTCTCGCTCCCATGTATGGATATGGTGTAGCGCTTCTGTGTACATCGCTGCTTGCGCAGATCGAAGAGATGAGGAAGGAAATATCCATATCCAGCTTCTGTTGCCTTGTATTTTCTTGTTCATGCAATTGTGCTACACATTGCTAACCTACTAGTAGTAGTAACTAATATTCTGCCTAAAAAGCAAACTGAATTTTGATGCATCTGTCAAATTATTTGTTATAGAAACAAAAGTAGTGTGGTTGTATGTAGAAATAGAAACTTTTCCTAAATAACAGAGAGTGAGAGAGATGGCAACAATTCTTGCTGTGTGGGAGGAAAGAATGTTCTAGAGGGAATGGTTGATAGATATTTTGGGGAGGAGGAGGAGCCGGGAGGATATCTCTAGAGCAGAGCGAAGCCTTTACTTGGGCACGCAATTGTTGGGCGGAGGCAGACAAAGCGCTGAAAGGCACGTCGACGAGCCCCCTGTTTATGTGAGTCACATGGGTTGCGTGCTTGTCGACACACTCGCCGTGTCTCGGTGTCTGCGTCGATGAATCCCCCCGCTCCCCTTGTTCCTTCCATCAATTATCTGCTCGCCTGGCAATCATGTTGTTATCTCCGCTGCATGGCCCAGATGCAGCAATATTTTATTATTTTTTAAGTTCGAATGAGAATTCAACTAATTTCTAGACGACTTCTAAACTGTTAAATTTATGTTGTGATTCGCTGTAACTAAGATTTTCCCAGATATACATGGGGTTGCATCAGAAAAAAAAAATGTCTGAAACATTGATTGTCGTGTGATTCGTGCTAGGGGCGGAGCCACACCCCTGGCAACAAGCCATGGCCAAAGGGTGCATGGTTTTTTTCTACTGTGAAATCGTTGATTTGGCCTAGTACTTAGACTAATTATAAGGGCGCCAAATACAAATTTGGCACGGCGTTGCTTTGATCCTGACTCCGTCCCTTATTTGTTCTAGACTTCTAGTCATGGTTTTTAATTGAAAACAATATCCTAGACCCTCGAATTGCTTCGTGATTCATAATAGTCACGAGTTACAACAAACTTCTCCTCAGAGAGGATAGATGGGGCGATTCAGGTGAGATCCCTCACGGGAATAGTTCTAGCAAACTCTGGTCTAGACATTGCTCTACAACTGAGAATCGACTGAGAATTACACACTTTCATTGTTTATTTATTTTTATTTACAAGATGGAGCGAAATATACTCCTTCATTTATACCAGGGTGATAAACCTTTCGAGTGTGGTTTATTAAAAAAAAAGCTTTCGAGTACTTGTGTCACCAGGTGCGACGGTGCACAACTGGCAATAGAGAGAAGGTAGTTATATGAGATTTTTTTTTTGGCAAACCGGGAACCATGACAGGAATGATCAGATGGTTACTACTACACAGAAATATGTCACCGGATCCGCGGAGATCACAGGTTGCATCAGCAACGTTTGAACCTTGACAGGAAATGTTGTATGAGACTTGCGAGTCCAATTTTGCTTTTGTACAGATGAGATAAGAATAGTACACTACTGTTATTTTCATGCCTTCGTCATCCCCGCATTATATATGTATATATACATCATACCGAACAGAAGAAAAGAAGATACTACCCTCCATCCCAAGGCTTAAGGCCTATATTTTTTTGAAAAGTCAAACCAACTGAAGTTTGACCAAACTTTAGAAAAATCTATCAACAAATATGACATATTGTAGATATCAGGTGAAAATATATTTCATTATCTATCTAATGATATTGATTATGTATTTTGTATATTAATAATTTTTTGTAAAAACTTGATCAAACTTGACATAGTTTGACTTTTCAAAAAAAATATAGGCCTTAAGCCTTGGGATGGAGGGTAGTAAGTAACAAACGAACACAAGAAAGTTCAGCGAACTGACTGTCTGTAAACTTCACAACTTTATTGGATCACTTATTTTTTTTTCCGTACAGTTAAGCATGTGATCTTTAAAGCAAAGGTTTCAAATGGTTCAGTTCCATATACAAAAATGTATGCATACGGCAATCCCCTATGTACGTCCATGTTAAAACATACAGTACAGTCTACAGAGAAACAAATTGTGGGTCCTGTTTTCACTGTAGTTCATCACTGCATACTGAAGCTGGTCTAAAATGCTGTCATATCTGCGAACTGGGTAGACGTTTCATCAGATACGGTGCAACAGAACAAACGAAACGGTATCCCGAGTTCAGCCACAATGGCTCAGCTGCTACGGTGTCCGCAAAGCTCACTCTAATATGGTCTAACAATGAATCGGTCACCCGTGTGTATCTTCAATCAAGCAATGTATGTACAGAAGATCATACCGGTGGTCAGGATATGTCGGTCATTTGGTATTATGCACAAGGGGGGTGTCACAGATGAATGATCCTATCTGGCATGCGAGAGCTGCTTTGATGCAAGGCTGAACATCTCCTTTAGGCGAGCAGATGAACTTGAAAGAATATTCTTCTCGATCCTCTTCTGATGCCTGGTGCTCTTTGACCATTCGATCCCAAGATACACTTGGACACTGCACGCCTTTTGTTTAGGAGCAAGGTCTTCAATTTGATATTTTATGTGTAGCTGCATGCAAAAGCCAGGTGTACATGTCATTCAAAATGTTTAATCCGATTTTATGCACATAACATGTTTAGTTTGCTCAGAATAGACAAAGGACGAAGTTGGAATAGTCGATTCATCACGCACAGTCGGCTCATTAAAATCGAGGGATTCTTGTAGGTAAAAAAGATGAAGGGCTGCTGATATCTGCTTTGGATTACGTTACTTTTTGTTTCACATTTTAAAGTGGCTGTAAACCCATTCTTATTTTTCTTACCTCTAGGTTAATTCCTCTATTCTACCTTTTATGACCTCTGGATATCCGTTTTCTTCTTTGGATGTAAGTAAAAGCCCGAGGGTTTCCTCCACATCGAAAGAGTGGACAAAGGGGCAAGCTAAATAATATTTGTCACCTTCCCCCACATGAAGATCGTGCAACTGCCAGAGGAAGGGTTCCTCCTCACTGGCGCAGCTCACGGCTTGGTCCACATGGAAACACTCCAATGTTTGTGTATGAGGGTGAACAATCTCAAATCAGACCCGGCTCTGGTCATCGGCTGGGGTGGAAGGGCTGCAACCAGTCTTGCCCAAGATGAGCATCACCAATGTACCTCAGTCATGTCATGTGCATGTGAGCGCTAGGCGTGTATATAAACTTCTTTTTCTATCAGTGCACACTCTCAAGCCAACTTAGCCACTAGTATAAGCATGGTTTTTGTTTTTCCGAGAGCGGTGCACAGAAGTTTCGAGTATATCCACATACCGTGAAGAAGTCACCTAGGAGGACTCCTTGAAGTTCCATCACCTCTTCAATAATCCACCCTTTCTTATTGGGCATAGGAGATTTCAATTGGGTACCAGTCACTTCTCCTCCAACAGGGGACAACTTCCTGCTGAACTTGTAATGAATTTCTCTTTGAGATTCATCCGATTTATCTGATTCCCATTGTGTAGCCGAGTATTTAAGGCATCCGACTTTCTCCATGACTTTCATCTCCAACGAACCTCCTTCGAACATCTCCATAAGTGAGGCCATCTGGCAAGAGGAACATGTATTTCAGTTCAACTTGTGATAAATTTCATCATAAGTAGTTAGAAAACTTGCAGGTACAACTCAAGGTACAAATGAAAGTTGTCATGATCTGTATAATTTAACTGAAATTACATTAGAAGATATGGTTGAGGAGAAAACTTCGCTCATCTGAAGGCTCTTGGAATCCTCAACACCAACAAAAATTCCACTGTCCTCGCTCTGAAGGTTTTTATTCTGGGATTGTTCCTCAGCAATCTGTACTTTGAACTCAGAGCTCAAAGATCTTGCTTTCCATAAAGCCATTATCGTCCTATAAAGCACCCCAGAAAATATCTATGATGGCCATAGTAAAATGCCAAAAAATCATAATGACATACAAAAGGTAATTTCTATGTGCTATGGTCTAGTGGACTGATGCAGACATTTCTTGATGGTCTAGACTGGCAGTTGTAATAGAGAACTCTTTAAATAGTTTGTTCTACTGGAGCTAAGCGAAACTTAGTAATTTATATTATTGCAGAAAGGTAGAAATTTACCGGTTGGCCACACTAAACGATGCAAAAGACTGCAGAAAGAATTTCAGCTTTCCACTCTCAATGGTCTTTGCACCATGCTTTGCATCCATGCCTCTACCTCTGTGAAGAGTTATTGCAAGGGATGGACTCCAAGACGATAGTGATGGAGGAATTGCCTGTATGTCTTCAATATCCTCCCATAGAAAGAAAAACTTTGTTTTCCGGCCAAACATGCTTGAATAAAACCCAATCGTTCTTGGAGATAAGAAAAGATGGCCCTGAAATGAGAAGTACAGATGATGTTCTTAATTGACAGAATGCTTAGTAAGCTGTTCATTTTCTTCTAGTGTACTATCTGAAATCACACATCTTGTAGCACATGCATCTTTTTCTAAACTTCATTTTTCAATTCAAATGTTTGAAACTAGCAATATAAGATGCTCATAGTAGACAAAATGTGTGCACATCCTAACATGTAAGCCACATCCAAATCAATGAATTTCCATCTTTTAAGAATAACTGAATAAGGAGTGCAAAGTTAACGATTCCTCAAATTTAACATATGTTCAACCTTGAACTCCGAAACCAGTTGTTTCTAACCTTGAAAGCTTGAATCAGTTTACTTTACCCACCATGGTCCTATTCCAAGTTGGTTTTGTGCTGACTAGGACAACACGCATGGTGTCACTTACACACGTAAGCACCTTGTCATGTTAGCAACGTATATTTTATTACAAAAATCAAGCAAAAGCAGGAAAACAATTCTTGGAAAAAACTTTTAAAACATGAAAACAATATGAGGTCAATCTGGAAAGTGGATTCAAATTCAGCAGTCCAAAGATGATGTGTAGTTGAACTCTTTTTAATATTCAATCTGAAAAAATCCTGAAATTTCCCGAAAAGTTAAGGCCCATAGTCAAACTGAAAAGGAATTTAGTACTCCTCCGATCCATAAAAAGTGTCGCTCATTTTGTATTAAGTTAGTACAAACTTTGTACTAAGTGGGCGACACTTTTTATGGATCGGAGGGAGTAGTCAATCTGGACAAATATTTTCCCAAAATTCCGTCCATATTTTACCAAAAAAATTTATGAATGTACTCCCTCCGTTCCACAATATAAGATGTTTTAGGTGTTTCACATGTTGTCTAGATTTGGACTAAAAGAATGGAAAGAGAGTGAACATATACACTAAAACATGTCTAGATACATGTGGTCCAAATTTGAATGTGGAAAAAGCCTAAAACATCTTATATTGTGGAACGGAGGGAGTAATTTTTTTCCTGATTTTCTTGTTTTTTTTTTTAATATCGTGCTGAGATGACACGTGTCGTCTTAGTCAGCACAAAACAGCTTGGGATAGGGTCAATGGGGGTAAACTAAAGTGATCCAATAATTCAGGGTAAAAACAAACTGTTTCAGAGTGCAAGGTTGAAATTGAACTTCTGCAATGGTTCAAAGTTTAGAAGTGGCACTTTTCTACAAAAAGGCTAGAGGCTATGAGCTCAAGCAAAGAAGAACCAATATATTATCTCCCTAATACTCTATCATCCAAATCTATGTTATAAACTCCCTTTTCCAATATCCCTGAACTCCATCAAGCCTTGCTGTTTGGCCTTCCTCTATACGATACTGTTAGTGACGGTTTCAGAAGTACCTGTGTAGGCAATTTACGCTTCAAGTAGCACGTAAAACTGCTGATGAGAAATTCTTCTGATGGTAGAGAGAAGAGCTCCTGGAATGCAGTATTAGTTCGGGGAGACCGCAACGGCATCTGGCAGCAGTAACCCAGATCAGACTAGGTGAACTCACATAGTAACAGTCTGCTTCCAAGAAGATCCAAAGGAAAGTACTCACCTTCTTACCAACTTCTTTCTCCATTTTGCTCAGATACTCGGTGACCATACCAGTGCCCTTTGAGTTGTTTAAAAATATTCTTAGGTGTAACTTAGACTGCCTGGACTTAGCCAAGTTACCTTCAAGAGGAATCCATACATCGGCTAGCTCAGACAAGTTTAATTTGACAAAGTTGATTTCAGCATGTCCAAGAGAAGTAACTTCGTCAAATGGTCCATCAAAATCGTACACATGTACATTCATCACTGATGGAGGATCATCCATGGCATCAAACTCAAATATGTCTGCAAGATTTAGGGAAATATATTTAGTTGCCCAATGAACCAGATGGCCCTATTTTTTCTACTAAAATGAGGGAATTTCCAAGTTATCTTTTCTTACTGATATGCGGTTATGGAAGGAAATGTAATGGTTCAGGAAGGAAATCAGAAACTCTACCACAAACACATACCATTCCACTGAGGTTCGAGTGTTTGGAACTTGATTGAACTTGTTTTTGTTTTACCATTGCAAGTAAATACCACGTAAGGATCCGAGAAACCAGTAGCATCAACTGGTGCCAAATTGGTTCCCTCAATTAACGCAACCGTTAACAACCATCCATCGCCTTTTGCTTTGACACCATGATCACCAACTACATGAGGAAAAATATTAGCCTAGCATTAAATCACATTTATGTCTACAAGATTCAGTAATGTACATCAAGAAATGAGGGTCAACTTAATATGGTACATATCCATAATTATCTTGAGAGAAAACTGACAGGACTGAGGTTTCGTATTTCTTTTGCATGAAGGAAACTAAAAGCTCTTCTTATTTACAAGTTATTTTCAGGGGACTGGATAATACCCAAAAGACATGCTAAACAGCAACTCAGCTGAACTTTGTTATTCGACAACATATGCATGATTAATAATTATAAGAATCTTGTATTTCCAAAGAGGTTCCTACAGATACATACATATTAGAGATGCAAAGTGATAAATAAGGATTGGAAGGGGGGAAGTACCTTTTTGTTCCCTTGCCTGAAAAAAACACACAATTTTCTTAAATATGTGTTGCACTTGAAGAAACAATAGCCCACCCATGACAATCTCACTGAGTGAATCTGGCAAATCTAATCCAGGAAACTCAAGCCCCTGAACTGCACCTGAATTCACTAGTGAAACATGCACAGTAATGTACAGGGCTACAAAAAGAGAGGACAAGACACCAAAGTTGCAGAAGTATAGGAACGCTATCTTCCAATCAGACTCCTGACCCCTTGCAATGTAGCTAAGACCTGTTCCTTGTCTGACCCAGCATCTTCTACATCAATCGGCTTTATCTTCTCTGACAGTAAATCAGAAAACTGTGCATAGCTTTGCTCCAAGCCTTGTCTTGCTCCATTTTCTATCATACCTTTCATCATAGTACTCTGAAGAAAATTCAGCGCCAAGAAATGACCAAATGTGAAGTCTGTTGCTGAGAATCAAGTTCAGACCAGGCATAATACGGAAAAGAATCTCTGTCCGAAAATAAGTACCATAAGGAACATCAGGGGTGCTAGCACTCATTAAAACTGAATACTCCTTCCCATCAGCCTTCAAATAAGATTGTTCCTCTGTTGCTTTAACAGCTTTAATCAATTTGGATGGTGCAGTTTGTATAAGTTATCACTCTCTTCAGGGACTCCCCATCATTATCAGTTCTCCAGGGTTCAGTTTTGAAATCAGTAGAACCCTGAATCTGTACCAATGTTTGCCGAAAAATCTGAATCTGGTGAGAAGAGAAAACTATTCAAATCACCAGGTGACGTATAATATGACTGGTTACAAGAATTCCTTGTAAATTCACAGGCATTTCGACTCCTTCATGTCTTGATTCAAAGATCTCAATAGTTCATCAAATGGAGCCTCTAAGCACATATCCACCATTTTGGCTTACAGGAGCCTCAGATCCTGCTGGTGCTTGTTGCACTTCTTCTGATGCCTCAGTCTTTGCCAAAATGTTGATGGAGGATCATCATTTTCTTGACAAACATTTGATATACACGATCAACAAGCGAGGGTCTGTCAAGCTTTTCTGTTTTAGATGTTTCAGCAGCATTAAAATTTTCGTTAGGAATCCCATTAGATATGTCATCTGCAACTGTTTGATCAGTCCCTTCGCGGTGTTCATCCTCTTCAGGGATTTCAGCTCCATCAGAATACTCATTAACATTATCTTCTTTAGAGGCTTCACTTTCTTGATAAGCTAATGCAGCTGACGCTCCTGTGCTTTGACTTGATGACAATGAATACTCTTTCTGCATGCCAGTTAGTTCGGCTGCATCAGACCACGATCGTGTGGCCCCAGCTGTTTCTAATGATATCGCAACACAAATCTCCCCTGCAGGGTGCAACCGACAGAAAAGTGACTATGATTTTTTCGCACAATGACATTAGTAGAATTTATGCCCTTCTAGATCGTACAGGTAGTAATAGTAGTAAGATGAACACATGTTGCAATTTCAGAAACTGAATCCATATGCAAAAAGACAAAAGGCATGATGTAAACTTCCATGAGAATATAACTAGAGAAGTTAGAAAATTACCACAATCAACTGCCTTGTCACTCTTGCCCTTGGGAAGAAGCTGGTACCAGCGCTGACCGAGCGACAAGTTGTCGGCGGCCAGAAGATCCTCTAATGGCACCTTGACCTGGCCCAGGAAGTCATCAATCCCGATCAAGTCTTCATCATAGACATCCAACTTGAGCACTTCCCGGACATCGGCGACAACGAAACTGAACTCCTGATCCCACTCCGGGTTCAGGTTCATCTTGACCACCTTGGTCTTGAACCTCTGCTTCCCAACCTGCAACTTGACATAGGGATCGCTGAACCCGTTGAAATCCATGGCGCGCAGGTTGCGGGCTCCGATCACACGCACAGCCAGCCTCATCTCCGCCGCCAAACCTGCTTCAGTTCGCACAAATCCCCCGACAGGAAATGGCAGGAACCGATCAGGAGCTTGCTCCTTTCCCGATCCGAACAAACTCCGCACCAAGAGAACCACTCCTGCCAGGAAACGGGCCAACCACCTGTGCTCCCCAACAACCAGTCCCAAGATCAAAATGGCAAATCAGGCTGCCATCACTTCTTCCACGCCCATTACCAATCCCGGGAATAAGAGCAAGACTGACAGGCACATCGACCACTTTCCAGCCACAATCTCCCTCTCCAAATCTAGGATCCCCACTGGATGTGGACCAGAACCGGATCAGATTTACACGCGCCGAGAGAGACAGACAGGAGCAAGAAGAAGAAGCAATCAACAAGCAGGCGTGCACGAGAGAAATTGCGAGGAGGAGAGAAGACCAAGTGATTGGGAGCAACCGCGAGCAAGTTCCTCAATATAGTAGCGCCACTCGGCTCCCAAGTCTTGGTCTTGGTTGGATCAAGTCAAGGGAAAAGAAACCAAAGCACATGGACGCGAGATTACGTCAACGACACAGGAGCGAAATGGAAAAAGGAATCGGGTGTGGTAGAGGGGGGAAAGGCATCGTGTTCTCGATGGTGCACGCCCCATTAAACTAGCGGCGCGCATCCGCCTTTTTGGCGCCGACTCGGCGGTTTCGGGGAAGTTTCTTCGTGTCCTTCTCCGGCTCTGGTCTCCCCGCGTTTGCCGTTGGTCGCCGTCGTGGGCGTCGCTGTACAAAAGCGAACCTCGGGATTCTGGTGTGGAGTCGGGAGATTTCCCGTGATGAATTCGTCGGCTGAAGGACACCTGCAGCTATCTTGAGTACGGCAAGAGGGCTGCCGGACATTCGATTCGCGACGGATGGTCATGATTGAGGTCATGCTTGGATTAGGAGATGTCTAGAAAGCGAAAAGATGATTTTTTCCTGAACTAGCGAGCCATACTTATATCCATAATACTCCCTCTGTCTTTAAATACAAGACCACATCATGTTTTTTAGGACAACTTTATCATTAATTT